>JAGXCT010035663.1:34378-59021 GCA_022495035.1 Philopotamus ludificatus | reverse complement strand
AAATATATTTTATAATTTTATAAAATTAACTAATAAAATGTCGTGTTGATCTTCCTTGCCCTCAAATTGCGGGAATATTACGTCAGCCAAAATACGAAAGGATATCGTCAAGTCATTTGCGCTGTTAACACGTAATAATGTAAGAAAAATGAAAATGTTTGATTTACTGATTACTTTCAAATCAAAAATTAAAATTGAAAAACCTATAACGTGGAACCTATCTTGACGTTATAGGGGGGTTTACTGTATATCAAATCTATTTCTTCGCTTGTGTCAACGACTTCTTCGCTTGTGTCTACTTCACTAGGTTCATTAGTCTTCATTTATTTTGTTTTTTTATTTACAATATTATGGTTTTTCCTATTATTTCCGTTTACTCTTTTCTTTCAAAAACTGGCAACTACTTTCAATATGTATAAATTGTGTGAAGACGAAGAGTAAAATGGGCGGAGACCGATGATGAATGAAACAATAGACTGTATTTTTTTATAGATTTAGCTCATTATTACAAAAAAATAAATTGTTACAGTTATACATTAATATATATGGTGGAAAAAAAACAATACTTCGATTTTTTTAAATGAATCGACATTTCTAAACGTTAAATACCCTGTAACGTATAAAATACATTAAATAATATTTTCAATTCAACGATGGGTACATAATTATTATGTATATATGAAAAAATAATGGCAAGACAGTTTACAGAAGTAATATGTGCTCTTTTGATTTTTTTTTAAATAATAAATCAGTTATCATTGAGATATAAAAATAATCCCGAGCTGGAATTAGAGCATAGAATGTTTGGATTGAACAAGTAAATTATTTAACTTAAATTTATAGGAAATAACTATCACATTTTTTAAAAAATCACAGTTATAAATAGTAACAATATAACTAAAGTGTTTTATTTAATAACATAATTAACAAACTATAATTAAGAAAATACTAAAATATCACATATTCAAAAGCTATAGTTTTCTGAACTTTCAGACTATGCGTAATATTATACGAGTTTATTTAAATATATGTACGTGTGCTACGACACATGTTTTACAATATAAAAATAATAAAGCATAATGTATAAAATTATACTACATAATAGGATATCTTATGTACGCCAAAATTATAAAAAAAAGATTTGTTATCAAAATCTTAAGCAACAATTAGTAAATTGCAACATGCATTTGTAATATGCAATTTAAATTATTCACATTCGTGATACTAGAATTAGTTTATATTAAACAATTATCATTTCTGTATATGAAATTATGGATATGTTTAGAAATAACCACGTCCGCCCCTATTGAATCCCCGTCCTCCACCTCCTCCTCTTCCGGGCCTGTTTTCTTTGTTCAGCAACATTTTCTTGAACCGCTCAGACATTTCATCGAGCTCAGGTGGCACAATTTGATCGGCCTCCTTCAGGATCTTTATAAGCTCCCCAGCTTTGCTCCAGTCCTTCTTGGTAACATAGGATATGGCAGTGCCGGATTTTCCAGCACGTCCCGTCCTACCAATCCGATGTACATACTCCGATATATCATTCGGAAAATCGTAATTAATGACATGAGTCACATCCTCAATATCGAGCCCTCTGCTGGCAATATCGGTGGCAATGAGGATGTTTACGGCGTTCGTCTGCATATCTTCGACGGCCTGCTCTCGATCGCATTGCTCCAAACCGCCGTATATGCTTTGGATTCTCATAAATTGAAAGTAATTCACCGCCAATTCCGAAGACAGCCAAGTAGCTGTAGCACGCTTACTACAGAATACGATTACTTTCTCGGAATCCGTGATATTTGTCAAAAACTCCGAAATCAATGCGTATTTGTCGTCCTCATCGACTACGACGATCTGTTGATTAACAGTGTGAACTGCTGTCAAATCCAACGAGCCGACGACAACTTGCAGCGGATCTTTCAAGAAACTGTTGGCTAGACGACGGACACCCGATGGCCACGTCGCCGACGTCATGATGGTCTGCCTATCCGAACGGATGCCGATGAGAGCTCGTCGAATTTGAGGCTCGAATCCCATGTCGAGCATACGATCGGCCTCGTCCAATACCAGATACGTAATTGCTTCGATTTCGAGATGACCGGCGTCGATGAGATCGTTCAGACGGCCGGGCGTCGCGATAACGATTTGGACGCCATCGGCGACCGTCTCGATTTGGTCCTTGCGACTTTTGCCCCCGCAAACTGTGACTGCTTTGATATTTTTGTAGTGGTATTTGTCCACTTCCTTTTCTATCTGCAGGGCGAGTTCTCTGGTCGGCGCCATCACTAGGACGTTTGGCCCACGTCTCTCCGATTGAGAAGTCGGCTGTATATCGATATGTATCAAGGCCGGTAAAAGAAAAGCGAGAGTCTTACCGGTGCCGGTTTGGGCTATCCCGATCATATCTCTTCCTTTCATTAAAATCGGCCAGGCTTGCGATTGGATCGGCGAGGGGGTCGTAAACTTTTGTTTATGTATTTCGCCCATGATTTCTGGGTATTGTTTGAAACATTGTTCGAAAGTGGCGACGGGGTTGGGAACGTCGACTGGCGGCACACTTTCCTCGATTCCGTTAACACTGATATTCATATTTTGTCGCCTCCAGAGGTTCACTTCGGACGGCGTAAGAGCACCAACGGCCGGATCCTCTTTATAAAAGTTTTTGATAATGGGTGTTAGAGTGGCTTCGTGTTCTGCTTGGCGTTGGCAATTTTCTCTCCAAGCCGCGCCCCAATCTATAGGGCTGTCACTCCTGGGCTGTGGTGTTGGTTGTGGAGGAGTTTGTGAGCGCTGGACCTTGCGGGGAGGCTGATCTTGAACGATAAGATTGATGCGGCGAGTGGCATCGTTTACAGCTTCCAGCGATCCCCATAGCAATACAGGCGTGGTGCCGTTGCCGTCTGATTGGCCTACCGTCACGTCGGCGCCCGTTTCTTGACGCAGTTGTCGAATGGTGGCACCTCCGCGGCCGATTACTCGGCCAGCGTGCCTAGAGGGCACCTGTACTGTGGCATCGGGAGAACTGCGCTGGTGAGGCGCATTCCTCCTGGTTCTCACCGGCTCTGGAGCCATCGGCGGCTGCTCTTCGTCACTAATCCATCCGCAATCAGACATGATGGGGTTGCGATGTTAACTTAAAACGAAACGAGAGCTTCGCTCCTGGGCGAGAAAGCGAAGAATGAACTCGGACACGGGTCAAAACGGAATAAACAAACCGGCATCGCTGTCAAATTATATAGAGGTTAATTTTGGCCCGAGCACGACGAAAGTCAGGCTGGTTTAATTGCAGGCGAAATTTAAATAAAAATACGATTTAAATCTAAGAACTTTTATTTAACCATTTATTATTATATAAAGTATCTGAATAAAAACATGCCAATTTAATTAAATAAAAGTAACCGAAACAATTTTTTGCTCTAAATAAATATGGAAAAAACAATTTAGATTTATATTGAAAAATATATCGTTTTTATGCGGTCTTTAAATAAAAAGGCCCTCTTAAGAGTTAATACTATACTTTTACACGAATAATTTACTGAATTATGTGTTCAGGGTCGGAAACCCTAAGTAATGACAAATTTCAGTGCCCCCTTAACCCTTTCAATGCGGCGGGTCTAAACACGATTCTGCATCTGAGTGCGGCGCCGTTTTGGACCAAATTATTTTTTTGGCGTGGTAAATTTGTATTCACCGTTTACCGCTATATTAGACCATTTGCCCATAAGAGATTATGCATCATCGTGTTGATTTGGATATGTTCTTCCATCTCAACTAAAAAAAAAAACAAAACTCCGATACGCTTCTTTATTTTCGTAATAATAAATCGAACAAAACAATCAATTGCTCAAACAGAGCTATGAGAAAAATCGAATGCGAATGGCACCAAAATGCGAAATGCAATTTTCTTATACCATTGCCATCCGTACACGTATCCGTACGTGGAACACCCTAACACCGAACCGCGATACGTCACCGATACTACTGCGGAGATTTGAATCGTTACTATTCATATTTTACATATTACATGGTTCCTATAAATTTCTTTGTGATATGTTGTATATTTATTGATAGCTGTGTTTATTAGCCGATTTAATACAACAGCCCCTGAACCGCGATACGTCACCGATACTACTGCGGAGATTTGAATCGTTACTATTCATATTTACATATTACATGGTTCCTATAAATTTCTTGTGATATGTTGTATATTTATTGATAGCTGTGTTTATTAGCTGATTTTTAATACAAACACCATCACTTAACTCGGTCTAGTTTACATGTAACGACAAGTTAAAGTTTTAAAGAATCTCGCGCATGTACGACATGCGACCGCACCCTGGACACGATTTGTATGCGCATGTAGGTCATGCGCCCCGCACTGAAAGGGTTAACAGTGGCGCGACTACAGTGTCAGATGCCTGTGTGCAAAAAAATAATTGGGGCCCCTATACTTCCCCCTTCTACTAATTCTAATCTTCAATTTTTCACCTGAATTATTTTATTTGGATGGTTTTCGTAGAACGTATTCAACGTATAAAATAAAACAGATCGCTATCAATTCCGACGAACTCAAGCTGCTAAATTTTATTAAATTTAATAAGGGTTTTTAACCATCAGATACAAGTGAATTATCATTGAAGGATGTTTTAATTCGAAATCTAATCTATAAAATAAATAAATAGTCCGACAATTTAAATATCAAATTTATTTTAAAATTATGAGTATCGGTTATCAACATGAAAATATGCCATAGTAAAAAAGAAATTAAAACATCTGTACCCTCGTCAGGCAAGATCATAGATTTAGAAAATTAATTTAATATTTGTTGAAGTTTTACGTAGAACTGCTAGCCGCAGGGAATGAATTGTCGGTATAGAAATCGACGAGCTCTTTTGTTTCTCTCCATTATCATTTCTATACAATCGTATCTTAGGAATTCTAAATTAAAATGCGATTTCAGATATTCCAACAGTCAAAATTTTCGCCCCTATTATTCTATCAACGATATTAAAATTAATTATATTTTTTGAAAAATTATTAGACAGAGTGTACCAATTTTTTGGTGTCGTGGATTTAGCAAATGTTGAATTCTCTTCATCGTCCATTTCTTCGCTAGAGTATACATATTTCCTAATCATAATAATATAAATAAATTATAATCATATTTCCTAATCATAGTGAAAAGTATCGTTGAATTTGAAAACAAAACTTTCATTATTTTTATTATTTTACAGTTTCACTATTTCTATTAAATAATTATAAATCTAACGGAATTTAAAAAAAATAGTTCCACAATACAAAAATCAGGGTCACAGTAGCGGAGGTGGAGCTTCGGACACCCTTTGCGATATGAAGAAACCGACTGACTGTTTCAAAAATATTGGTATATGAAATATATCGATAAATGCACACTTATTTCTGAGAATTTATTAGGCGTAACTATAAATATAAATAAAAAAATAGTGGGTTATTCCACATGTTGCAACCCTTTTCTATATTTAGAATCAATAATACTTCGTAAAATTTACCTGCGCCCTATTGAAATCGACGCACAAACTTATTCCGTCTTTGGGCCATAACTGCTGGCCTTCAGAGTGGAAAAGGTTAAAACAGCTGTTTGTTAATAAATGTCAGCATTTTATTTACATTTTTACCCATTGTTCATTGGCTATTGTGACATTAGATGAACATCAGCAGTGCTGAATTAACCCATAAGTGATATAAACACGTGCTTAGGGCATGGGGGGAAGGGACGAAGACTCCACGATTTTTTTCATTTTTAAATTAATTAAATTTATAGCTATTCGATTAACTTTACAATACATTTTAGACAGGCGTGGCTTTTGGCTTAAGGCAAAATGATCTAAAACATCGGAGCCCTCGTCATTCAGGGGTAATTTTTCTTGAAAAAAAACACTATATGAATTGATTTGAAAAAAAATGCATGTTGGTTTAAATCAGGAATGCATAAACCACAGCCCGTAGATGATTTAATGGGGGGCCCCCAGCTGCTGCTAAAAACTCATGAACCCAATTAAGTTAATTTGGTATATCCATTCTGAAAGAATATTTTTATCGATTACTTTTTTATTATTTAATACATTATGTTTTTATTGATCCACTTTATCGGGTAATATATGATTAAATAAAAGTTGC
The DNA here is from genome assembly GCA_022495035.1 of Philopotamus ludificatus. NCBI lineage: Eukaryota > Metazoa > Arthropoda > Insecta > Trichoptera > Philopotamidae > Philopotamus > Philopotamus ludificatus. The sequence continues at coordinate 52,859 of JAGXCT010035663.1, read as the reverse complement.
GTTCGAAAAATCATATGCGATAAATACAGATTTTTTATTATTGAATCATCAATCTGCCGCATCAGGCGGCACTGATGTGGTCGCCTCTTTGCATCATAGCACCGCACGGTTTCGATGATTATGATGACATATATATTTAAATTGAATCATATTAAATATGTGCGCGTATTTAGATAATAAGATAACTTTTAAACCTGGTTTTAAATTTTTATATATGATCTTCTGTCAAATCCAGCCAAAAATATCGTCAAAATAATAAAAATATGATAAACATGCTCTTTTTCTGAATTTATTATTTTAAATATAAGAGAATGAATATCATCAAAAATAATAATATGTAGATAATTTTGATAGATGTATATTATTAGTTAAATACTTGAGCAAAGTTACCCCCCGTGGCAATATTATTAAGTCATGGACGAATTTTGAGGTGTTAAGTTTTGGTGTGGCACAGTGTGTTGGTGTGGGTGGTGTGTCTCGGACGCTGTCAGTGTGTTTCGAGCGTTGTTGACAGACGGGCGAACTTGGTGAGCGATGCCGACGCAATTTGGTGAAGAACGCACCTGGGAAGGCGCGGGGGCTGCTTCCCCGACGCCAGGAGCGCCGCCGGCTCCTGACTATGAGGTATTTAAATCAATAATAGCTTTAAAAACGATACAATCTTGTTTGTTATTGTGAAATATGTTTAGATATATTTCCCGCCAACGCCCACACGGCCCGTTGTCAATATTTAATATAATTTTCATTCATGAAGCTGTCACATTACATTAAATTTGGTTAGTGCGTTGACATTAAATTTAATATTATTTGAACACAGGACGACGGTATGGAGGAAACCTTGGAAAATCCCACGGAAGTTCTACAAGAGTGCTTGGAGAAATTCACAACGTCCGATTATATTATGGAACCGGGGATATTCACACAATTAAAACGATATTTTCAAGCTGGCGGTAATCCCGAACAAGTCATCGAACAGCTCTCATTAAATTACAGTGCGGTGGCCCAGATGGCAAATTTATTAGCCGAATGGTTAATTTTAGGAGGTAATGTCTTGATATTTATTGATACGATTGATATTTATTCAACGGAAACAATAACGTGTATATTATTTTCAGGCGTTAAAGTGACCGAAGTGCAGGCGATGGTAGAAAACCATTTAAAAGATATGATATTGAAAACGTTTGATCCCAAAAAAGCCGATACCATATTCACGGAAGAGGGAGAAGTGCGTCGTGTTTATATATTCAATATATTTCTGTGTAAATAAATTTGTGTAATGTATTTTATTGTTTTTTTAGACGCCTGCGTGGTTAACCGAGATGATTGAACATCCAACGTGGCGATCTTTAATATATAGACTGGCCGAAGAGTACCCCGACTGTTTAATGTTAAATTTTACAATAAAGGTATTTATTTAATCATTAAAATGCGTAAATATGTTACATTATTTTTATTTATTATGTATATGTTGTAGCTTATATCGGATGCTGGATTTCAAGGCGAAATCACTAGCATATCAACGGCGGCACAACAGATTGAAGTATTTTCGAGAGTTTTGAAGACGGCAATCGCTGGATTTCTGCAAAGCACCGACGACTGGCAAACCAGTGTGCAAGAATGCGCTGTAAATAATTTATTTAATCGCTGAGATTGTTCTGAATTAAATAATAAAATATATTGAGTTGTAATTTATTATATTTTTCTAGAAAATGGTGTGTCACGGTCAACATACATACGTCTATAGCCAAGTTCTTATACATATATTAGCGCAAGAGCCGAGAGGAGGTGCCATTATGAAGCGGTTATCTCAAGAAATTACTAGATGTGCACAAAAGAAGTAAATATTTGTATTAAACATTTATATAATCATAATTTCGTATATATTAATTTATTTTTTAATTAAGCAATCACGATGTGACTCCAATTACGATGGCGTTAAACGGAGCAGCGGGATTTCCTCAAGCGTGCGAAGCTCTCAGTTCAATGCTATCGAGAAACGCATTAAATCCCGCCGATATAACCGTCCTCTATAGAAATTATAATCTACCGGAGCCGCCTCCAATCGATCTCATTAGAACGCCCCAATTTTTAGGTATGCATATATTTTTACATAATATTTTAGGTTATTTATTGTAATTCATATAATGCATTCGCAAATTATTTTTTAGAATTACTCGTCGATTCATTGTTTAAGCCGGGAATAAAATTGAATCCAGAGCATAAACCAAAATATATGTATTTATTGGCGTTTGCGGCTAGCGTCACGGAAACGACCAACCGCAAGGGTCCTATCAAGAGAACAACAAACAAGGACGAATTAAAATCGACGATATATGCTATAGAAAAGGTTCACAGTATATGCAATCTCGATAAAGGATCTACTGAATTAACTGCGGAATTATCTACATTGTATCAATGTATTCGGTTAGTATTATTATATTTTCTATGCAAGGTTTGATAAATATGGCAGGGTTTTGAAATTCACCGGCTTTAAAATGTCACATTTTTTTGTCGTGTTGGCACACATGTACCTGATACAGTTAACTGTTCTGGACAAGATCACGATAAGCGATCTCGATGAAGCTGTATCAATTTTTATGTCTTTCAATAAATGTTGCATTGATCGGAACGGATGGTAATCTGAATTTGCTAGATCTGGTGAATATGGTGGATGCAATATAGTGTCCAAATCGAGGGTGTTGTCGTGTTGCATGTTTATTTCACAGTTCTATACTAGATCTGATCTCTTTTGACATAATGCCGCACTCAAACGATTTTTCTTGATCACAATACAACTCTCCCGTGACTGAGTAAATTCTCATCACATACTTAGCAACTTAGTTATACTAGTGCTATAGGATACATTGGTTCCGAGCTTGCTCGAATTAGGTTCCATTATATGAGCGCCTTGAGACGCCTCTAATCCCCGCAGATTAGAGAAAATCCAGAAGAAATTTCTAAGATATCTCTACGAGTTTAGATTCTATCCAAGGTTATACCCCAGTGCATGGGTACAGGGCTGCTTAGGGTATGTAACGATTACTTTTGTACCCAGGATGAAGCTGTGTCAGACCGGTCCGACACAGTTCCATCCTTTGCACATCCACCCACACCGCATATACCAGCTTGGGGCTGGTTCAATCGGTGCAACAAAAGCAGTTTTTTTCTGAAACGCGTGATGTTAAAATATAATCCTAATATTTTTTTAAGAAAATGGAGAAGGGAGAGGGAAAGAAGCCCTGCACAACTCTTCGTAAATCAATCCAAAGCGAGCATATGCCCTGTAGCAAATTACACCGCTGACCAGATCCATGTCAGATAGGGCCTTCACTAGGAGACCTGTAGAGGTAATGGCGCATCGGACAGCATAGAGTAGGGCGTGACGCGCAGCGTCCTAGTTAGGACAGGACCACAAAACGTGACTATAATCCTGACAGACGTACCTACACCAGCAATGTGGAGATGCTCAGTCAGAAATTGACTGACCCAGAAGTCTGGGAAGAACCAGCTACAGTTGCCCGCTCTGATACCGCGGTGTTAGGTTGAGATAGGTAGTCCGCTCTTTGGGGAGGGAATCCCACCTCTCCTGTCACTGATCAAGAGCCATTCGTAGACGCGTGATTTTAAAGTTGCTACAGATTCGCCCTCGACAAGGTAAAATGTAGTATACCACGACAACAGGACTGTTGTTTTAAAGCAAAATCTGATCGCCCTCAGCTGGATTTCTGGGCGGAGCGGAAGGACGCCAGCAATAATTAACAGTGAAGCCGTTGAAGAAGTGCGATAAGCGCGAGTGAGATTAAGGATTATAAGGATATGTAACGATTAGAAAAAGACGGTCGATCAACTCGGAAAAGCATTTCTTCTCTTAATTTATTTTTTTATATTTTTAAATAGTATGTTTTATTATTTCGCTGTTGTTTTTTTATGTGTGATTGGGGACCTGGGTTAATCTGTAATGCCAATCACACATTTTTTCTTTATGATAAATAAATACATATATAAATGAATAATCTTTGAATAGTAGACTAGGACATGACGATCTTGTTTGATAATTCGTTGATAGTTCGTTGGCTTTGGTTCGATTTGAGTTTTCTAATCCATTTCATTCTCTGATTACGCCATCCTCTCCCATGTTCATTATCTAAAGCAGTGCTCCCCAACCTTTTCTCATCTACGGCACACCAAAATTCTTCCTAGAATTTCGCGGCACACCAAAATTCTTCCTAGAATTCCGCGGCACACCAAAAGCTAAAATATATAGGTATTAAATTGATACACAAATTTTACAATAAATTTTTGTAACAAAGTATTTAGTTATAATAATTATTCTATACAATATTTTGAAAAATAATTTGTCATAATGAAAAATTGTAAAATTTCAAATACATTGTATTTGACCGCAGTACACCTGTATTCGGCTCACGGCACACCAGTGTGCCACGGCACACCGGTTGCGGAGCACTGATCTAAAGCAATGTTTCCTTTTTTTTTAAACCAACGTTGGCATTTCCTAATATTCAACTGTCACCATAACCAACACAAATATTTCTCGGGATTTTTTTACGGGAACAGATTCCGAGGTGTTATTTTCTTGGGACCTAGTATGGCAGTCCATTTGCTGCAGCTCTTCACTAGTTAAGGGTTCACCGTGTGATTTTAATTAAGTCAGAATATTATTTACTTCCGATTATTATTATTTCCGGCTAAAAGCCCAATCTCGTTCATTAATTTCGGAATTTGTCGTAATAACCCTTTCCGAACACCCTTCGTACATGACTGGATGCCTTCATTCTATGCTTCATCAATGTTTTTTGATAGCCTTGAATCGGGAGGAGTCATGGATCAAGGCATATTTTTTAGGAATATTTTTTTCGAAAAAAAAGCAAATCGAACCTCACATATTACGAAAGTGTATAAATAATTAACGATTATATTTTTTATTTGCTTAGTTTCCCGGTGGTTGGCGTTGGAATTATAAGATGGGTAGAATGCACGGTGACGGAGCCGTCGTACTTCAAATTGTCGACGGAGCATTGTCCGATACATTTGGCGTTGTTGGACGAAGTCGCGAGCTGTCATCAGCTGCTGCATCATAGATTGTTGCAGCTTTTGATACAATTGTTCGAGACGCCGCAAGAAGAATTAGAAATTTTAGTGCAGGTGAAGATCGGCAAAGTCGAAATTAACACGTTATATTTTTTTACTAATTTGCGTTCGTTTTTATAGCTCGAGCTGCGTAAGATGCTGTTGGATCGCATGGTCAATCTGTTGAGCCGCGGATGCGTCGTTCCCGTGCTGAAATACATAAAACACTGTTGGCAGCGAGACGATACGGACATCTCTCTCATCAGATACTTCGTAACCGAGGTACATTTATTTTTATATAGTTTATAACGTCGTTGAAGCATTTTTTTTAATACTATTTCGTAAATTTCTTAAGGTCCTTGACGCAATTGCTCCGCCTTATACGCCGGAGTTTGTGCAGCTTGTTTTGCCGATGGTTGAAAATGAAGAAATCACCGGAACAATGCGAGCCGAGGGTGAAAATGATCCCGTATCAGAATTTATTGGTATGTTTAATCTCAATTCTTATTAATTATATATGTATTTTTAAATTGTTTATTAATAATTGAATTTTTGTTACAGTTCATTGCAAAGCGAGATACAATACGATGTGATGCGATATTCTAGATCTCTAGTTATATTATAGTTATTGTAAATTGTAAATATATTATTAATTTGTATATACAATTATTCGTTTTATGTCATAGTATGTAAATAAAAATAAAGCATCTATATATAGGTTTATCTGTATTGAATCTATTTTAATCATCAAAGCTTTGCAGATTTGAGGTTATGTTTTTGTTTCTAAGTAAATGTTTTAATAAAGTTGTCTGACTTTAAATTCACTGATTAGGATTTTCTCTAATATAATTACACCATACTTTACTATTCTATTATTTTTTTCTATATTGCTAATCTTTTGCATGAGGCTCATTAAAGACTCATTGTCACGGAACATATAGGACGAAGAGTATTTTAAGTGTTCTTAAATAGTTTAATTGAATTGATCTTGATCAGCTCAATGAATTTGTCTGAAATCTTGTCCACATACTATTTACAAGTATCCGGCAGAAACCCGTTATCGTATATTTTCATTCTGTTTCACTAGCACTGGAAGTCGTTTAAATCAATTGAATTATTATGCAGTGAAGTGAAGCAATAACACTTTGAGGTTATGTTTGATGTAATTTTTTAACAAAATAATTAATCATTTAGTTTTGTGAAACTGTTAAGGACGGCCGTAGTATCTTCCGATGCAGAAACAACTGTGGTGGAAAAACACTCCGCTATACACAACATACTTTCAAGATAATTTAATTATACAGCAAGCTCTTCACTTGGGATTGATTGGTTCCGAAGGTTTTCACTTAAAACTTTAAATCAAGCATTTTTTTTTAAATAATATGTTAGTCTCAATGGATTCTTTATGGTAAATTCTGTATCTTGTAGCCCTTTTCGTTTCTTCCTAATTTATAGTATAGCTAGCAATATCATTATTTGCTGCTTTTGAAGTTTTTGAAAATCGTTCAGGATCAGAATCTTGCTCCCCGAACCAAACTAAACCATTCCGGATCATTTATATAATCACCCATCTTTGAAGTTTCGAATTGCTTCGCTTGTCCATTTAATTATTCTTCTTAAAAAATATCTTCTATTCTCGCCCTCAAGTCCCATCAATAAATTGTTGGCATGGGATTTAGGATCGATGAGATCAAAACAAAATAAATGCCCATATACCAAGGACGAATCCTTGAACCCCTGAGAGTCGAAGAGTACAGCTTCGAGGCCTCCTGGAATTCTCATATGTCGGCTCACTTACAAAAAATAATGAAAACAATTTGGAGGTACGAAGAACCATGTTGGCAAACCGGTGCTACTTTGGACTCCAACAGCATTTATGGTCAAAATTAATTCAAGGAATACTAAAGTCAAACACTACATGACCCTCATCAGTCTTAACATCCGGGTCTGAATGTTGGGCTCTGACAAAACAAGTTAAGCGACAACTGGATAACCTGGAAAGGAGGATTTTGAGACGGATATTTGGATCCATATTCGACGACGGGAAATGGCGTATCCGAAGCAACGAGGTCTGTATACCGGACACAGGATACACCGGCCAAACTCTGGTGGATCGGTTACGTGTCGAGGGTGCGGAAATCAGTGATCAAAGAGGCTTATAGCTAAAAGTCTTACATTGTCAACAACAATTTGCCCATCTGAGGGCGAATCTTTGGCAAATATAAAGCCACTTGTCCACGAGTCGGCCCAGTGTGGCAGGAGAGATGGGATTTCCCCCTAAAGGGCAGACTACCCATCTCTCCTGATATTAGAGCCTGGCTAAATCGTAGCTGGTCCTTCCCAGACTTATGGGCCAGTCAATTCTCGACTGGCCGCAGTAATTTTAAAGCTAAGCTTAATGAGTTTAGCCTAATAGCTTCTTCACAATGTTTGTGTAGGTTCGTCTGGCAAGACTACCAAATCACGATCTAATCCATGCCGTCCAATGTGACATTTCCTATATGGGCCTCCTGTTGGAGGGCCCAATTGAACAGTTAACAACAATTGCAGTCCTGGTCAGCAATGCAATCTGCTACAGGGCATATGCTCATTCTGCATCGACTTTCGGACAGTTGTGCAAGGCTAGCTTCCCTCTTCCTTCTCCTAAGCCGGTAAATGCGGTGTGGATGGATGGCAAGGGATGGAACTGTACAGGTTTTACACTTCTAATTGGACTTTTTCCAAACCAAATTGGAAATTTTGCAAATCAAATTGGACGCTTAAGATCAAATTAAACAACCGTACATATAATTTACACATTTGGTACATTTTTATTCCCATTTTTTTGTCTGTATACAAAATATACATTTACAGTAGGATTATTAATGAAAAATTCTTACATATATATAATTTTTGATTCTTACATGTGTATAATTTTTGAAAATACCTCTTCAATAGGATTCATCATTGGCGAATATGGTGGTAAAAAAATGAGCGTGTGACCGGACTGAGTACTATAAACATTCGAAGGAGTAGGTGGAATGCCTTTTTTCCTTCTTCGTCGCTATTTGTTGGTCGGTGATTCGGTGATGCGGTGTTTGCCTGATGTATGTGGTTCGTCGTAGTTGGTGTCGGAGATGGTTGGGGAGGGAGAATCGCTTCGTTGTGTTTGTGGCCCTCGTTTTTCTCTTTTTTTGGGAAGTTCCGTTGTTCTTGAATAGTGTGTTGATCATTGTTGGAAGGTCGGAGATGTGTGTGACCGGACTGTTCAACAAGATCACGCACTTCTTGAGTATGGTGAATGGACTGTTGCGCCTATGATGATGATGAGGATAGTGGTTGCCTTGTTTTAGGATAGGATTATTAATGGATACGAAAAAACAAAATCAGATTATATAAGATATATATTTTCAGCAGACTCGAAAGAATAACATAAATCACAATAAATTATATTTAGTCGATACATAAAATCCATAGTACAATTTGGATTTTTAGTGAACAAGTGTTGTTGCAAGCAAACACGCTTTTAAATAATACAACACGGAAAACGGGAGACGGAATTAATCTCTCCGCGTCTAATATCATGATATAGTCTAAATACATACACCTTACATATTATCTCAATTTATTGCTATGTTAAAAATAAAGGAGCTGTGACAAAATAAATATGACTACGTATTTAAATAAGCGCCCGCAACGTCGGACGCACATTCAAAAGAAGCACGTTCATCATTGACCACCGTCCCATATTGATTGTCTTTTAAATATTCCAGTAATAATCACATATTAAGACTTTGTCATGATATGTAACAAAATATTTTATAAAAAACAATATTACATATTACGCCCTAGGATACACAGTGTAAATAAAACACATCTAACGCCTACCTACAACGCTTCCGTTGGATCAAACAATTACACGTTTCATCGATCGAAATAAATAATGTACGAACATCTATTTTTTATATATATAAAACACACGCTATCATATCATCCTAATCAATACGCAGAGAATATGCTGCTGAAAACTTTTAACTATTAAATTTGGCGGAAATTATTTAGCGACGACTTCTGCGGCGGCGCCGGCGTTTGTTTCGGCCTCCGATTTGACGTTGGTGGAGTCTAACGCGCCGACTTCTGCGCCATCGGCGTTGTCGGCCTCCGATTTTTTATCAGATTTGCGGAATCTGTCATACCTGAAATCGTATTGATTTTTGCAATTATTGCCATAATCGAGCGGTAACGAGAAGAAAAAATATTTACACACAAAAAAAAGAATTACCGCCCAACATTAGAATCGTCTTCGTCGTCGCTGTATTTGTCCGGCTGATTGACCTCCCTCAGCAGATCGCCGAGTTCTTTGTCGACATCGTCCGTCAGCAATTCGTCCTCGCCTTCTTCGTCGGCGGCGGCGGTGGCGGCAGCGGTTGTGGCACCGTTTTCTTTAACGGCGGGTTTAGCTGCGGCCCCCGATTCGCTCGCAGTCGCCTCCGTCACCGCTGCATCTTTTTCTACGAAAATAATAATCAACACCGGAATTTACGTCCGCGTCTCGCTTAATCGTGCATACATACCTTTGGACGTTTTATTTTCTTTTGCCTGTTGATGGATGCGGTGGATGCGTTCGGCCTGCCGCCGCAGAGTGCGATCGTCCCGAAACCTCACGTAGCGACTGAGGTGATTGCGCATGCGACAATGCGCTCGCAGCACGGTGTCGTCATCGCCTCTCGGCAAATAATTTTTGCACAACTCGCAATAAAATACCTGCACACGAATAATTTAATTATTTATCGGTATCAAATTAATTTTTACTACGTTAAATAAATATTAATACGCACCTCGACTTTTTTCACGTGCTCGTTTCCGACGTTGACTTCCACTTTCTTCTCGACTGTTCCCCCTTCGGTTTTCTTTTCACCCGCGCTATCGTCGTCATCAACTTCTGAAAATAAGCCATATATGTGTTAATAATGAATCGTTACGATGTTAGCATACGAAAGCTAATACTCTACCATCAATGTCGCCGACCGAATCCAACGTCATGAAGTTGTCCAGATCCACGTCCATGCCCTCGTCTCCGCTGGCACTCTTCTTCGCCTTCACGACTTTCGGGGATTTCAAGTCTGTACGAGCTTTGCTCTGCAAATGATAAGGTATATATGATTAAAAACGATGATGTTATAACCTTTTCCGCTCTACGATCATTTTTAATCGGATTGGGTCGCCTTTCCGACTTCAATGACGACATTTTAAATGCTATATTGGAAACAAAATCCACGTTAAAACGATAAGGGAGTTGGCAGAGAGACTCAATGCGTAACAATCTACAGTTTATCGCTACCTCGAAAATTTGGGGAAAGTCAGCACGTTAGGCATACGGGTACCATATAATCTCAGTGACCAAAATAAGGCAGACCGAATGTCTATTGCCACAAGTCTCCCCACTCCATAAAATCAAGTCATTTTTGGACAGGACAATAATAAGAGGTGATGACAAATGGATCACCTATGAAAATATTGTCTGCAAAAGATAATGGTTGGATAAGGATCGACCATCCCTACCCGATCCCATCCCGACCATAAAGTAAATATTCATGGCAAGAAAACTTTATTGTGTGTATGGTGGGATCGTCGAGGAATAATCCACCACGAGGTGATAAAGCCCAACGAACCGATTACTGCCGATACATACGTTTAGCAGCTGCAAAGAGTTCATAAAAGACTACTGAAAAAGCATCCTGCACTCGTCAATTGCAAAGACGGTATTCTGTTATACGATAACGCCAGACCTCACACGGCAAAAGTGACTCAAGAAAAAATTCTGGAGCTCAACTGGTCTGTTTTGCCACATCCACCCCACTCCCCAGATCTTGCTCCTATGGACTATCAACTTTTCTATTCTTCACAGGCCCTTGATACTTTCTTTCAGTCCAATCCCACCAAAATATATGATGAGGGGATCGATAAGTTGCCAATAAGATGGGGGTTGGAAGTTATTTATGCCTCAATCTAATAGTTTGCACACACTAGCCGAAGAAGAAATAGATAATGTTTTTATTGAGAACGGAGATGAAGAAGTCATAAAATATCTGGATAATTTGAATATTTCTTAACCCTTTGCACTCCGATGTCGAGACTGTCTAGACATCGAGTTTTTACTGGCAACTCCGTGTCTAGACAGTCCTGACATTTTTTACTCCAGTTCAGCTAATGCTTAAAAAAATGCTATACGAACTATTATTTTACATTTGAAACATTGTGTAATAGTCAGAGCCGCATTCCGAAGGCGTAAGGGGCATATGCACCAAGGTACGTCTGAGGGCGCCAAATTGAGGTTTGATGTTTCGTAAAAGTAATTTTTATTGGATAGAATTATCTTCCCGAGGCAATTATTTTAAAACAGAGCCGGGCGTATCTTGGATTTTTTTTTTTGATAAGCCACCTTTTCATCTCCACTCTCTATTTATGTTCAGAAGAAATAGATAAAGGAAAAAAAAGATACCGCTTCTACCTAGCGAAAGTAATGGAAGGATTTAGGTAGCCGTCATAAATCTTTCGAAAATTTAGGGGCTGCAGTCTCGCTCTTAGATCTGGTACAAAATTGGTAAATAGAAGAGGCTTACCTACATATGTAAAAAAACCGAAATTAGCAATCGGGAGTAAAAATTGCATTCAGAAAAATATGCTCAGATAGCTTGGCGAAAAGAATAGTCACAAAATGTTGAGTACCAAGTTTACTTCAGTCTGTGTCTGTGAGAAGAAGACCAAGGAGATCAAGGCAAGAGATAGACGCTGCCTACCCAGAACAACTATCCACAATAAATAAACCAGCAGTAATACATAAATACATAAAGAATATGGGTAACGACACCGCCAACCACTAGTTAATTTCTTACTGTTTTATGCGTAAAACTTTAAAATGGTGGAGAAAATTATTTTTTTGGGGGCTAGAAACAAGCATTGTAAATTCCTACATTTTGTATAAGGAATGCGAAAAAAACGACAATATGGGACACAAAAATTCCCGGCAAACATTATTGACACAACTAATTGGAAACTTTCGAGCAATTGAAAAATCAAGACCAGGGTATTTGGCAAACAGTAGACAAAGAACAGCGGCTAGATGGATTATCTCATTTTATATATACTAATCCTAATAAATATAAAGACTGTATGGTATGCTCTAATCGAAAAGTTCATAGAGAGAGACGAGAAACCACTTTTTCCTGCGAAACATGCGAGACGAAACCAGGCGACTGTTTTAAGAAGTATCATACTTAATTTGTTGTAAAACCTATCATGCATTCAATAAAGTCCTAAAAAATAGAACACAATTATATTTATATATTCAAAACCTTTTTTCCCAATCTAAAATTTAAACATAATTTTTCGAAAAATTTTGCTTAAAATGGCTTGGAGTTGCTGGTAAGATTTTTGAAAATCCTTCGGAGTGCAAAAGGTTAAGAGGAAGATTTAGACCCTGGAAAGACATATCAACTCACAAAGGACGGAAGATCTGAAATGGGCGGATGGTGATTGTAGCCATATTAGACTACATTGTGAATATGGACAAAGTTGATAAACCCGATATGATTAGTTCCATCGACTGCTACCGAAATCGGTGGTATAAAATTATTTTTTTCCGGCTATTAGTCATGACCACACTAAATGCATATAATCTTTACTAATTGATGCAATCGGAAGTAATGTGTCGTGATGGCCGATTGCGACAATACGCAAAGATGCATATAAAAAAATAATAAAAATTGAAAAATATGGAATAACCACCACACCTCTGTCGCAAGACACGTGTTTATGATCTATACAAACAGCTGTTGTCCAAAGTAAATTGTATGACCCAGTTACCCGTCCACTAATGATTAAGAATATTTCGATATGCGCAATTCAAATATAGATTTTTTTAAAAAGTGTACCTAAATATTTTGCATTTGTTTTTAGTTAACGTTGTCCAATTTTCAGCTCAATGTTTTGATTAATTAAATGGTTATTATCAAATCGGAATATTTCCCAAAAACTAGTGAGGATGAATCCACGGTTTCGGAAGCCAGTTTGTCGGAAGTGTATCATGTGTAGAACAAGCTATTATTGTATTTCCATTTTACATATTAATGCGAGGCTTATTAAACCGTTAGGAACAGGCTCGGCGCCATGCCAGATATAAGAATTCAACTCGGCATTGTGCCTGATATTATGAAGATTTGCGATTCGAGGAGAAAAGTAATCAAAATACCATCAATGAGCTTGTAGTGGTCACACTTTGAGGATCTCTGGATTCAGAGATGTCTAGAAGATTAAGTACATGTGACATTTTTAGTTTTAAATAAACTTCGGTCTGCTGTAAAAACCCTCTATACATTGCACACCATAATGCGATAAGACAATGGAGAGTTTTATACCTGCAACTCCTTATCAAGGAAGAGTGGCTCACAGTATCGAGATCCCACTTCACCTGCATGGGATTAGCCATTACGCACAAGATGCTAATTGCTCGCATCATTGTTACACGCAGCCGCAGAAGATTTAAATTAGATTTTTTCATTGCCATTGCAAAACTGACTAATTGACTAACTGCTCCCACGAACGCTTGGTCAGAAGGAACCGCCCAGTATAGCCAGGGCTCGAAGTCGAAAATATCGAACCCGCCGGCCAAACCCAGTGTGTCGAAGGTGCTCGCTGGAGAAACAATTTCCTCGATGCTCCCAGCTGACTTCGATCGCTTCATTTATCGCGAAATTGCAGACACCGAGCTAGAGCTGCAATTTTGTGCAACGTCCTTACGCCCTGAAGCCGTGGGATCTTCACCGTAAGCAGACACCATATCGGACATCAGTGGCCCTGTTGCCACAAGCAATCTTTCGTAATAACGACTAAAGTCGGTAAACCGGAAGCAGATCGACGCCGCTACTTCTCGACGCAGTGAAAACCGACGATCTTTTATTCATAATATTCTTCCTGCATTATGTCTGTATGTTAAAAATGCACCAATAAATACAAGTGTCATTAATAAATAATCTTATGGAGTCAGATTAATTTATCCGCGGAGCTTGAACCCCTAAAAGCTCAATCAGTTAATTTTTTTATTATGTTAAAGCTATAATAAATCTATTTTTTTGATTAACAATTTCTTTTCTACCAAGGGCGAAAGATGTCGAGACCAACAATAGAAGGAGCACACTTACGTCATTGTATGCATTTTAATTCGATCAAGGAATGAAGGCAAACGAAGCAGTGAAAAAAGTTGCGATACTTACGGGGATATTCTATATATATATTGGCGGTTTAAAAATGGAAATAGGAATCTCAAAGACGTCGCATTAAAAGAACGACCCCAAAAATTAGACGATGATATTCCGAAGGCGATGGAGGACTCAAATCCTCGTCAAACAATTGAGGAATCATCATTGAAGATTGGCTGTCCATGGTCTACTAATTAATTGACGGAGACGGCGCTCAATCAACGGCGTACTATCTGTGCGTCTCTTTTGTCTTGGTATGAAACCGATCTGTTTTTGCGGCGAATTGTAACTGGAGATGAGAAGTGGGTGCTATACAATAATCCTGTACGAGAAAAGCGATGGCAATCTTCCAGAAAGTACCTGTTCCGCCCCCTCGACCATCACTAACAATAAAGAAGGTCCTCGTTTGTGTATGGTGGGATTTTTTCGGAATGCGAACGACTTTTTTAAAAAGGGAATCGAACAATCTGACAAAAAGTGTTTGAAAAAATACATATTTTAAAAACAATTACAAAATAAATAAGTGTTTTAACACTTAATGGGCCGGAAACCTAATTATATGCTATTCTGGCCCCGAATCCCAAAGGCCGGTAGCCTATTTATATGCTTTTTATTTTTGCCACCGTTTTGTATTGTGTATTTGCGAAGTGTTGCAGAAAAAGTTTGTAGAAAACTCCATTCTAGTGATTGAAAAAGATTAAATATATATATTTTTAATACCTTGATGTGTTCCAACGAACAGATGTGGTGTTCGTACAGCATCGGCGAGCGTAACGCCAACGAGCATATTTTGCAATACGGCGACAGAAGTTTCTTAATGTTGCGATGGCATTCGGAACGATTGTGATCCTGTCTCGACGTGCGATGATTGAGTTTGCAAAGGGGACAGAACAGAGCGGTCTCGCTCAATTCCACGTTGTCCGTGTCTTCCAAGACTCGCTGAGCGGTCCGTTGCACCGCGCGCATTCGCTGCAGCATGAATTTCAGCTTCAGGGCGACGTCGTCCATCACCCGACGATGCTTCAACGATTGTAAATGACGAGTGTATATCTGAAAACGTATCCGATTGCGTTATTCACGACCGTGTCTATTAATACGAATATTATCACGACGTACCTTGAACGTGAGACATTTTTCGCGGCAATGCGGACAGATCAAACGTATGAACGATCGGCCGGTAATTTTAGACGTGGGCAGGGTCTCTTGTTCGTCGCCGGACGCCGCGTCGACCGCCTCCTTGTCCGTGGCTTCCCCGTCGCCTTCGCCCTCTTCGCGCTACTCGGCGGCAAATGAAAAAACATCTTGTATGACGCACGACAGACAACAATAATTGCAATATTTCAGTGATGCTACCTTAGCGGGCGCCTTTTCTGACGTCTCCACGGCCTCCTCTTTCACAACTTTCTTTTCCTCCGTATCCCAATTCTCTTCGGCTTCGCTCGAAGTAGCAGAACCATGTTTGGCCTTCAGCACACTATCAATTCAAAGCTTTTAATATATATTTATACCCGGTCTAGGGTAAATAATCAGTGTAAAACTCGATTAGCTCTACTATCGCATTACTTCAAATATTCATAAGTACAATTATCATAGTTACAATGCGATAAATTTTTATCAATTGCGACAAATATTTTATTACAGGAATATAAATTATAATCCGTTTTCTTTAATAATTTGCGGAAAAATAAAATCAGGATGTTTATTACCTTCTCACTTTAATCGGTACTTTGCGTGTTTGGAAAAATGAACGGGTGCTCAGGGTCGATTTGAAGCTTCGGGCGCGGGACGAGCCTCTGAACGAACCGCGCGACGAGCGGATGGGGCGTCCGCGTACGGACCTCCGCAGGAGGGCGCTGCTCCGCACGCCCCTCGTGATGCCGCGGGAGCGCGGCACCGGCGGACTACGCGGGGACGTCAACGAGGCATTCTTTCGGTAGCTATTATCTCGGCTCGGTGAGCGTCTCTGCTCAATGTAGCTCCTCCGCTCGTTTGAATACGATTCGTGGCGTCCTCCGTAGTGATTGCCGCCGTCGTGACTTCGCCTTCCTCCGGTTGATTCCTGAATACAATCCAACAATCTACTACAACAACCTTCTATGTTGCCATCCCAGCTACTCATTCGTTAGCTGTTTTCCTTCAAGTATTTTTTTTTTTCAGCAAAATAATGTTAGTTTCATACAATCTTACAAGTGTGTAAATTTATTAAGCGTCGCCGCGGACTCCGTGAAACAATTACGTTGATAAAATTATTATTCAAACCATTATTCAATCATCGTGCATTCAGTAACGTTTGAATATAAAAAAATCGACTGATTTTAAAACCCAAAAAGGAAACGAAATGCGAACTTCGCCGTCTTTTTATATAAAAACGAACCACTTATTGTTCCGACGCAATTTTTAATTTTCAATTCAATGATCGTCTCCTTTATTTAAAGCGATTTAACATCTTTGCATATTTATATTCCTGTACTCAGTCTACTTATAACTTTCAGACTAAATATTTTTATTAACTAGTTCATTCAGTTTCAAGTTTTTTCGTTATGAATAAAGCAATGCATTATACGGCGTGGATAAATTTTCGTCCAAACATTTTTTTTATCATAAGGAGAAAAGTTGAGTAAATGTGTCTCATGAGTGGCGTGCACAATCATTAATCTGGTATGTATCTTTTAAACATGGAATCGGTAAAATGCGAAAGTTGTCAGATATATGCTACTAAGTCCAACATACAGTATCGTTTTCTACCCATCACTCGAATTGCTGGGAATAATAAAACAAATATATTTAATTTTGTGATTAAATTACGGGGAAAATTCATTTTCATCAAAACGACTAATAATAACGATTTATAAACTTGAAGTGCTAACATTAATGAAAATACACGTTAAATTTAAATTTAATATAAACAAAAAAAAAATTGATCAAAAATCTATATTTTAAATATATGTCATTAATTGCTTTTTAAATATACCTCGATGCGCATACGCTTCCTTTCGGGTGAACCTCCTCTGAGATGTTCTCTCGAACTGTAATTCGACGGACCGTCCTGTAACAATTTATAAATCACATTACGAATCTGACGATTAAAATTAATAATATACGAGTATTTCGTCGACTCACGGATCTGTACGGTTTCTTGAAGCTCATTTCTTCGGCACGATCGTTCCTGCCGTATCGCTCGGTGCTCGAGTTGTATCGTTCAGCGGAGCCGCCGTACGAAAATCCGCCACGGCCTCCGCGGTCATTGTAAGTACCGCGAGTACTGCTCCCTCTATACGAAGATGTGCCCCTATACGGATAGCCCCCTCTGCCGCCGTATGATCCTCCGCGAGAGGCATAACCTCTTCCCCTTGACGACATTCTAAAAATATTTATATAATTCAACCACTGGATCAATATATAATATGCATATTATTTGCAATGACGCGCACATTCCATATGGCACAATGGAATTTGTAATCGACATATTATTTGCATTATATTCGAGCAAATATCGCCAATATGCATATGATAATGACTGTCATGGATGAAGCTAATCGATGGACCGTCGATTGTGTAAATAAATGACGTGGAAGCTGTCAGTGCCAAAATCCAAAGTGACAGGCGGATCGTAATAGGATGATGACGGTACCTGTCAACGACGAGCCGGACAGGTAGCGAATTGCGAGGACGCCCGACGCCAATAGCCGGATGCGGAAAGGCGGCCGGCACCAGTGTTGCCAACTCGCGCCGCTATTTTAGGCATATATTCCTTTTTTCTTGAAATAGATAATCTTCGATCGTTATTTGTCGAGTTAAAAATAGATCCCTAATGACGAATCGCAGTAATTTTTTTTTCAAATTGAATAAGCATCAAATTAATATTTTTTATTCGATGGTCTAACTTTGCTCCAATTTTCAATTGTATAAAAATTCAATATCTATATAATTTTAAGAGATTACGGATTTTAAGATCCAACATCAAGCGACAAATATGAATATTAACCAATCCGTCACGACGTTCCGATGAAATCTGTTTTGTATGAAATTAAACCCCAAAAATCAAGTCAAGAATTTTTTTTTTTTTTGGGGTTTAATTTCATACAAAATCAAGTCAAGAATTGCACGTGAACATGATCATCATCTAACTTGACCAACGCATCATTACACCCCGATAT
>JAGXCT010035663.1:0-33690 GCA_022495035.1 Philopotamus ludificatus | reverse complement strand
CCTATCGATATTTTAGAATGTGCTCTAGAGTACAAAAAGATTGGGAACCCCTGCCTTAGACTGAGCTCTCGCCGCATGTGTCACTCGCACTTGGCATATTGTATCGGATGCGAGCGAGAAAAAACATCTCGCTCGTGGCAACAGAAGTGATTATTGTTATTATCATTGTTTTACAATTGCGGACAATAAAGGACAATGATTATTTATATAATTATTCTTCAGACTTTTTTAGAATAATACAAAAAGTTTCAGCACGGTTAGATTCATTTTATCTATTTATAAATATCTTACTAAACAATTTTTTATGACTCTTCTATTCTACATAGAAGAGCTATTCCAAAAAATATCGTCTAACCCATCAACCGATATGGTCATCCCGGTGTGCCAATTGTCAATTCACCGCACACGTTAGCGACACGTGCTGGAAGCTTTTAGCAAAATTTTAGAGTGCAGAATTATAAAAACAAAATAAACGGAAAAGAATCATCCTCCATACAATGGAATTGTTTGAAGAGATGTTATTAATGACAAATAAAAGTCGTATGTGTGCACGAATTTTATAATTCCGCATAAATAATTTACAATATTTGAACACACGTCACTAATAACAACGTACTTAACATACAAATTTATGCCTGAGAAAATTTCGTTCGTACAGGATCCGCCAATCTGAAAATAATTTATAAATACGAGCATTATTATTGATTTAAAATTATATATATAAAAAAATTGCAATTCTTACTTATGTATCGTTACAGTAGCGCTAGCTTTCAGACTGGACGTATCTTGCGGGGTAAGGAATACGTATTGCCTATTTAGATTTTCTTTTGCGTGATCTATGAGAAGTTCCATCGTTACTTTTCTATTGACATTATCCTAAAAAAATATAAAAAATTATATTTGGATGTTTTATAATATATTGAATGTAATAAAAATATTACCATAAAAACATCAAACTCGTCTAAGAAGTAAAACGGAAGTTCCATGCAATCCCAAAGTGCCATAATAAAGGCAACCGTCGCATAAGATCTTTCGCCACCGGATAAAGAGCTTGTTGTATCGACTAGACGTAGAGATCCGGGATCTCGACCCGTACAATGAATTTCTAATATTTCCGTGGCGTTGTTAATCTCTATAGAGCCCTGGTTTGATTAAAATGCTATTATTTAAAAAAATAATCGTAATAGATAACGAATAAGACTTACGGAATATCCTCTGAGTTTTAATATCGACTGGAAACAATATTGCACACGATTTGCGATGAGGGATTGAATCTGTAGGGCACAATGTAAATGCTGCTGTGTTGTTTTTTTAACCTGTAATATATTTTTGGTTATTTATCTAATATTTTTTGGAAATAATAGGCGAGTCGAATAGTAATGACATTTTTGTTATTGGAGATGAATAATGGATTCTTTACAGTAATCCAAATATAAGAGACAATGGCTTTCACCATAGTAAGTGCCTGTTTCTATAGCCCGAACGTCTTTGATCCTGAAAAGGGTTGTTCTTTGATGTTTGGTGGAATGTTTTGGTAGTTATTCATTATGGATTATTTAAAGCTGCTCAGTAGTTGGCGGATTTAGCACTTGAGAGGCCCCAGACGCTATTCAATTTTGAGGCCCTCCCCCTCAACATATTTTCACTCATTTCTTGATGATCGATATTAGCGATCTAGATGTTACAAACATTTATTATTTCTAGAAAAATTCAGGGGCTCACTGCAGGGCTGTATGCCAAGGGCTTCAAAGCTTTGCATTGTTCTGCCTTAATGTAACTATGCACCTGAATCCATGGATCATGGTCCGTGGTAACTACGGTACGATATATGACCGTCAGGGTACTCAACTGAAAAACATGCCATAGTTGGCATTATTCATTTGTCAATTCAAATTAGGGAATATTTTTGTTATTTAAAGTCGTTTTCAGAGCTGAACTTTAAGGCCCCTCGAATTAATGGGGCCTCAGGCGCGACTTATGCGCGATTTAAGGAAAAATCTACCACTAGATTAAATGAATAAAATATGCCATTTCTCTCCTCCTCAATTAACATTAAATTAAAATCTGATAATTACCACTTCTGTCAAAATAGATAATTCTTTTAAAAACGTGTACGTCGATTTGTGTAAATTTTCTTTTTCAATAAGCTTAGCGGCAATCTCCTGCTTAGTGGGTCCGTTTTTATTAATCGAATTCAGTTTCGCCTCGACATTTTTTAGTTCCGATACCACTACTTCTTTTGATCTGAAATTTTAACGAGAGTTTGATTTTAGAAAAAAGGCCCAATTCACATATTTTAATAGTTTGATCAACGATTACCGTGGATTTTCTATTCGCGAACACAATTCCTGAGCTGCATTTATCTTTTCTTTAATGAGATTTTCTTTTCTCTGCATTCTTTCGGATAGTTCGTTTACTTTTTTTTCTTCTTGGAATGCAATATTCGACGCCATTTCTTTTTCAGATTTATTTCTCTCCATATACAACTGTTCTTGATCGATTTTTTGCTATAAAATAATTAAACTAATATACGTTCATACAGTAACGCCTTATAACACTCCGATTGTTCGCCTATAATTCTATCCTCTGTGGGATTGTAAGAGAATCCTTTTGACAGGGGAGCGCCCACCTCTCCTTGATCTCACTCGCACTTATCTTCAAAATCTGACTGAAGGCCGTAAGATCTTGCTAAAAAAAAAATGAGTCCCATTGTCGTCGGCGCCACTACAATTTGCTCACTCGATGGCGAATCTTTGGAAAACCTGAAGTCACGCATCCAGAATCAATGGCAGGAGAGGTGGTCTCTTCTTTCCTGATATCAGAGCCATGCTAAGTCGTAGCAGGTTCTTTCCAGATTTTTGGGTTAGTCTATTCCTGACTGGCCACGGTTAGTCAGGACATTTCCTCTCCCTTATCCCTTTAAGGTATAAGTAATTTTATTAAAGAAACATGTATATATATTTACGCGTAATTGTGTTTCTTGATTTTCCGATGTACTCCTCAACGATCTGACGCTATTTAATTCCGATTCAGCCTTTTCCGTTTCAATCCTTAATTCTTTTTCCTGTTCCACCATTTGAGACTCTTCTATTTGTAGCTCGTCTAATTTCTGCTTAGCCAAATTCAATTCCTCAGTCTGCAACACATATTAATATTACTCACAAATTAAAAATTGCATTTTTAATTATCGGCGACGCTCATACCAAAACTTTTATATGTCCGCCTTCCACGTCTCGTATATTAGCATCGAGTGTGTTAGATTTTTCTTTTAAATGCTGAATTAAATTCGAAAGCTTTTGCAATGTCATGTCCAACGAAGCTTCTTGTATCCTCAATTGTTTATACGAACTATTTGAATCGTTCAATTCGTTTATAATCTTTTTTAAATCCATTTCAGATTTTGAAAGCTCTTCATTTAATTGTCTAACGCATAAAAAAAGAGTTTAAACGGAATGCTATTTTATTATTCGTATTAAGAATTATTTACCGTTTTCTATCTAACGTATTCACTTGAAGATATTTAGACATTTTGCCCGATCCACCGTAGGATCTGTAATTGGGCGCCGGATAAAATTCGGACGAATCCAACGTTACGATTTTTGTACAATTGCGAGGTACGTTTGATGCGTTAGCGGCAAATTTTATAGCTTCGTCTGCGAAAAACGTAAAATATAATTAATAAAATGTATTTATGTGGATTTGGATTGTATTTTATTACCGTGGCTCGGCACCATTAATATCGATTCCATTCCTAGATTGTCGATTAGGTAGTTTGATATTACGGGATCGTCTATTTGAAAGCAGTTTAGAGCGCTGCTGTAGCCTTGCGGGGCGTTAACCGCATTCTTTGAGACATCGTGCACGTTATCATAAAATTTACTGGTGGTTATCGACGGTTTTGCGTCGTTTTGAAATATTTGCTTCATCAAAGCGAATAATTTACGAGAGTCTTCTTCGTTGTTGACGCAAAACGATCGTACGGAATTTCCCATAATATGTTCTAAAGCGCCTGTCCATTTTTTATTATGAACTTTAAGATACGATCCTGAAGAAAATATATACGTAATAATAATTAATATCATATTAGAGTGTATAGGAAAAAATATTACCGATAGGTCCCCTCGGCATCTCGCTAAAAACGCCGTTTTTATGATTTTTCTTAATGGCGTCGACGAGATCAACCATTTTGCTGCCGTAAATTGCCAAATTATCTTGTCCTCTAACGTTTATTTCGTTCAACTGGCTTTTAATATGATCTAAAAAATATATATGATGAATAATGATAATAATTTCGGTAGTTTATATTGTTAATTTTATTACTGAAAGAATTTTGTATTCTGCGTCTGCTTTCAACGATATTTTCGTGTTGATTATGTTGATGCGGAAATGCATTGCGCACTTGTGACAGTTCGTGTTTAACCGTGTCTCGTCTAGCAATCGCCTCTTCGAGCTTTGACGTAATTTTTAATTTATTATTTTGTAAATCTTCTGTTTGATCCGTTTGATTAGCGTTTCTGCAATCAATTACCGTATATTACCGGATAGTTCAGTACGAGTAAAAAAATAGGATTAAAAAAATATTTTACGTAGCAATGTCGACTTCTCTCGTTAAATCGGAAATTTTTGCTTCTTCGCGTGATATCTGATCTTTTTTTCTTTTGTGCGTTTGATAAAATGTCTTTAAATTATTTCGAACCTCTTGAAATTTGGAATGCAACACTTTGTACTCTTTAGATTTTTCTTCATTTTCCTTATTAATATCATGTAAATCTTTTTGTAGTTTGCTGGAATATAAATAAAATGTTTCATTCAAAAAAAAATCTGTATAAAATCTTGAGAGAGACAAATTTCAACGTTGATATCTAATTTTTTGTCTAAAATGGAAAGTTAAGCATCGGTTGTACCTAAATTATTTATTTTTATATACACCTATCCCTCGCTTAACACAATACTCGCTTAACACGGTTTCAGTTTTTGTTGAAAAAAAAAAAAATTTCGATTAAATCTTGATTTGTACACGTGCGCACAGCTGCGGGAATTTCCAAGAATAACGGTTAGGGTATATCTGGACGTCAACTGTCCATTTTAAATGTAAAAAAAAATGGTACACCTGAAATAAATATCTTTTTTCTATGTTCATAATGTTTCAATAAATTTTCAGTTCTATCTACCTATTTCTTTAATATTTTTTAAAAAGAACGTATCCTCTCTTTTTCATACATTTGTTAATCTCGCTTAACACGGTTTCGTTTAAACACGGTGATCTAGCAGAACCTATCTTCCGTGTTAAGCGAGGGATGGGTGTATAACTCTTAAAATAGGTGATCTATAGTAAAAGTGATATAGAAATCGCAATTTTTACAAATTTTTGACTTTGTGATATTAGTCAATTTGAGTTTTAGCTACATTTATGCGTTTGCAAATTTATGCATGGATAGAAAATTAACCGTATGGTTGAATTATCAATGAATTATGAAAGATATAGTCATAATAAAAATGATAATCTCTCGTAGATTTCAGAAATATAATTTTACTCCATGACGGGTTTCATGTCAAAATTTTTAGAGCTTTTGTGGTCAGTTCTAAGATCCTCTAAACCTGGTTATCATATTTAAAAAAAAAATAGTATAAATTGTATTTTAATCATTCAGAAAATGAATAAAAATATCTGTGGAAATTTTTTTCATTCAAAACGTATCGATTTATTTTAAAGATAATAAAAAACGAAAATTACGTAAACAGTAATACAAGGACTTACACGAACTTGGAGTTATGTGGTGGTTGATTTTTTCATTAGGCTTATTTGTCCAGTCATGTTTGCGCTTTCGAGTTAAGTTAATTTTTAAAGGGTTGAAAAAAAAATTTGGGGGAGCAAACGGAGATGAAAACTTTGTAGTCACTAACGGTTGATTCAACAAATATAAAACTCGTGATGAGTGGAGAGGCAAAAAGTGCCAATAGAGAACTTGCATTCAAGAATATGATAGAAGAGGACTACAGTTAACCCCCCACTAACACTAAAATCGGGACCGTGTAAGTTGGGATAGGTGTTATTGGGGGTAAAGCCTGGCACGTGTCGAATACACAGACGCTAGCCAAAGTTTGACTGTATGCACCACGCCTGAGCTGACGCTTGGCTGTGTGTGTGCAATCGAACTCCGATGTCAAATGAATAATTGACTTTTGTATGTGATACGTCGCAATGCAACGGCGTGAATGCGACCGTTCAAGTTGGGGATTGACGGCGATATTTCAACTCAGCGTGTAATTCGGGATAGTGTAATTGGGGGGTCCACTGTATAGCAGTGAAACCATATTTAATGTAGATGAGACCGGCCTGTTCTGAAGGAAGATGCCTAAAAGAACTTTTATCACACCTTATGAAACACTGTCCGCTAGGACAGGACATAAAATTATTATAAAAATACTTTACGACTCTGGTATCGAGTAAATGTTCTAGAAGAAAATCATTATATTTGGTGCGATTAGAAGGAAGTCACCGAAGTCAATTTTTACACATTAAATATGTGAATTATAGATATTATAAAATCAAAATAAACTGTTGGACGAAAAAGAGGAAACAGACGATGCGTGAGCAAAGTGTCACTGAAGCATCAGACACTTCAGACACAGTTTCAGAAAAGCATATGACAATTGCATGTTCGACAGAAGGTCCCATGATTCTAACGAAGAATGCGTTAGAGCTACAAAGAAAAGTATAAAAAAATAAGGCATTTTGTCACGAGACAAATATAAATGAACGACCAAATTTCTGGGTCTATTTGGGACGCCAAGTTTTTGATTTTACAATAAAAATCTTTTTACAGAAATCCTACATGCACACGAGTGCAATGTTTTTTCTCGCTCGCATCCGGTACGATGTGCAGAATGTAAGCGAAACGCATACTAGTGACACGTGCCGCGAGAATTTGGCAGTCGGTCTACCAGTGGAGAGCAGTCAGTCCGCGGTGGGACATCACCATGTGCGTTTGCTATTTACGCGTCATATTAATTAGTTAAAAATTCAAAATATCGACCAAATTATGGAGGGTATCATGAATAACTACTTTTATTCTTATAATAATCCATTTTAAAAAAATGACATATTTATTAAGAAATCATCAATATCTTGATTAAAATTTTTGGGGTCTCTGATAGTCCTCCTTCGAACGACTATCGACTATTCGTTTTCGTGACGGATCAATTAATAAATACTACAGTTTCAGACCAAATAAATACCAGTTAGCCGACAATTCGAAACTATAATTTTTTTAGTTAAAATGTGCTTTTTTGCCATTAGTACATATATTGTTTGTTTTTAAACCTAGCCGGTTGGGTCCTAACGGAATCCTATATGTCACAAACTTTTGAATTTGTCTAAAAAATTCTAAAGAATAAATATTATAAATAATCATTGTCCTTTATTGACTGCAATTGGAAAAAATAAATAAAAACAACAATATTTGCTGCAGTTGCCATGCGTGCTATGTTTTTTCTCGCTTACGATGCAGCATATAGTAACGTATGCTCAGTCGGCAGTCATCATATTGATTAGTCATCATATGATCCTATGTCATCATATGATAACATCATCATAAAAAATCAAAAATATCAAACAAATTATGACGCATTTCATGAATAAGTATTTTTATTCTTAGAGTAATTCATTTTTAAAAAAAATATTTTGACTTGAAATGCTTGGGGTCTCTGATAGACCCCCTTCGGACGATGCGGTTCCTTTCGAGACACCGTAATGCATGGGTTAAGGTAAAATTTAAAAAAAATCGTTAAAGCGATTTTCGGAAGATTCATCTATCTCGTAACTTCGGGGTATTAATTATTAGGTAACGATTATATAAATTTTAATATAACATACGCCAGTTCTTCTTTGTGATTTTTGTACGACTCTCCGTTCTTTTTGTGTTTCTCTAAGCTATGTTCGTATTTCTTCAATTGTTTAGCATGACTATGTGAAATTTCTTGAAATTCAGACTCCAATTCGGCAATCTCGCTCCAATAATATTCGTCTTGTAAGCCTCTCAAACTTTGTTGTATTTCATCCCTCGATAATAATTGTTCATATTTGGTTTTGAGCTTATTTAATTCCTTTTCTAATTCGGAAAACGCCTGAAACTCGATTAATACACAATTTTAAACGATGATATTTACATTAATAAATCAATTTTAAAGTACCTCGCGCTTTTTATCTAGAGTTTTTTTCGCTTTAACGCAATTGCTAAGAGCTTTATTATAATTCGATTCCATCATATCCATATTCGTGGCTTTGCGGAATAGTGAATATTTTTTCTTGGCATCGGCTGCATGGAAATTTCTAGCATCGTCTTGGTTTAATACACAAATAGGATTGTCGACTTGAATATCGTGTATCGAACAAATCATAACAATGTCTTCGTGTTTCGTAGATATGACTTCCCCTTGAGACAATTATGAAATTAAATCGCGATCATATAAAAATAAATTCGTTTAATCGTAAATCATAAAATAATACCTGATGAATTTTTTATTTTATATGAAGATCCTCCGGATGCATTGATCGTTCGACTAATAGTTATTACATCGCCGTATATATTGTGTTTGAAAGCATTCTCGGTGCTGTTTTTAATCTTGATCTCTATTATCGCAGAATTTGCTCCTTTTTTTATGAATGCTATAACATATACATAACAAATAAATAACAATAATTTTTAAAATATGATCGTTAAACATTGATAATTACATTGTAAGTTGTTTCCTCTATTCGTAACGGCAGCTCGCGCTCCTAATCCGACGACGAGTGCGGTTAAGATGGCACTTTTACCACTGCCGTTTCTGCCGACGATGAAATTAATGTTTTTATTGAATTTTACCTCTAGATTATCGTGACAGAAAAAATTCTTTGCGTTTATGCTCAATATCGCTCCATCGATTTCACCCTGCAATATAATCAAAGTAGGGTTAAGACTATTTTTCTAAAATGCATACCTGGATCATCTCAAACACTTCATCACAACCATCTCTCATATAACAAACTAGCTGATAAGAATGAAGTCATAACACATATCTACATATTGGAATTTAATTGTGCATTCCAAGATGTCATATTGACATTTAACCCTTTATAGGTCAGTGGTAAATATACGTACCACTTTGTTTACCTAACTAAACAAATCCATAGAGATTATTTTAGATGGAGATTAGTAGAGATTTTGACCTTTATTGAAAGTGGTACGAACATTTACCGATTTATAGAGGGTTAAATTTCATCAAAACAAATATTATTTTTGTGAAATGTGTTTATTAGTTAATTATTTAGATTAAATATCATGCCTGATTGTTTCCGGAGTTGTCTAAAGGATCCCCTTCGTCCATCTGTGACATGGTAAATATTTGACGTTACTGAACTCCCGCAACTTTGAATGACGTTCAGGGTTGCCATGCATAAAAAAATATATTAAATAAAAAAAATCTTTGCAGCACTAAATTCTCTCTTTTGTTATTAATTCATATTTTTTTTATTTTAAAAAATATAAATCAATATTCTTTAAGCTATTTTATTTTTCCTCCTGAGTTAGATATAAATTGAAAATGTGATTTTACAATAAAAATCTTTTTACAGAAATCCTACATATCAGAAACTTTTAGTATTTATCAATAAAATTCTAAAGAATATATATTACACCTGTCCCTCGATTAACGCGGTAGATACGTTCCACGAAAAACCGCGTTTAACGAAAACCGCGTTAAAAAAGTCATAAAGTTCATACAAAAAATAGGGATACGTTCCAGGATGTAAAAAACCGCGTAAAAAAATGTATGAAGCTCATATAAAATGTGGGGATACGTTCCAAAAAAAACGCGTAAAAATAATCTATAATCTACAACAAAAAAATATATGATTGAAATGAAAATGTTCACATACACCTACAACATGATTTTTATTAACAAACAAGTAGGAGGAATTATAAACGTTTCGTAATAAGTTCACACACATCTTCAAACATTTTATTTTATTATTCGATGGCTGCTGTCTTCTAATGCAACTATTTTTTCTTCTTCTTTATTATTGGTTAAAAGTCACTATCATTATCACTTTAACATTTCTAATTCGCATAAAGAAGAACGCTCCCGGATAACTGGTGTTAGAAAATCGGTAACTAACATCTGTCTTTTATTTTTAGTCATTTCTTTAAGAATTTTTTCGTATGGAAAATAAATATTTTTTATTTCTCGTTGAATTTTTAAAGCTCGTTCAACATTAGGGTCGATATTTATCACCATATTTTCCATTTTTACAGCCAATTGGATAACTTCTGTTATATTTGTAGAAGTAAATAAAGTAAATAATATCCTTTGAATGTTGAGATTATCCCTTGGTATAATGGTTGGATTATCGAAGTGGTATTAGGTGGTATAATATATTAGGTGGTATAATACAACATTAACATTGGGATGTTGTATGTCATGTGGATGGCCAGGTGCATTATCCAAAAGTAAAAGCA
The DNA here is from genome assembly GCA_022495035.1 of Philopotamus ludificatus. NCBI lineage: Eukaryota > Metazoa > Arthropoda > Insecta > Trichoptera > Philopotamidae > Philopotamus > Philopotamus ludificatus. Next base: position 23,191 of record JAGXCT010035663.1, on the reverse strand, counting down.
CTTTAAATGGAAGATTATTTTCCTTCATGTAACTTTCTGCTTCTGGAACAAAGGAGTTAAAACCATTCTTTTGCAAGATTCAGGCTTTCTTATTAGCTCTTCAATGTACAAGAATTTTTTTATACCCTTCTATAATCTTGACAAAAGAACTTGGTTGATTAGCCATGGTTTCGCAATTCGATCACCGGATGCATTACTGCATAATAATATCGTCACCCGATCCTTTGCACCTTGAAACCACTAGCAGTTTTTTTTCAGTTTTAAAATAAGTCCAGCTAGGAATTTTCTTCCAGTATAATCCAGTTTCATCAGCATTACATACCTGGTCAGGTGTATATAAATTTTCTCTTCGATTTTTAAATTTTTGGTAAAAATTGCATTGCTCCTTTCATACCACCAGATGCATGTTCACCTTTTAATTTTAGATTATGAAGAGACTGTCTTTTTTTAATCCCCTCAAACCATCCTTTACTCGCGCAAAAATTGGGGTTTATTTTAAGATCAAATGTACGATGTTGAGATTGTTCTATGAGGTGGTTATATATTTTTAGAGATTTTTGCCTTATTGTATTGGTACATCGATGGGTATTCTTTTTTGGGTAAAAGTCTTCTATCCAGATAATTAGAGCTTTTCCATGAATTCGATTATATAGGATCTCTGGTGTGAGAAGAAACTTTAGAACTTGACAATGATCCAGAGGTTACACTCTTCCTAATAATAAATTCGTTCTTTTTTATCGTTCTAATCGTAGATTCATTCATTCCGCGACGCTTAGCCATAGATATTTTTTTTTTTTACATTTTAATGCTAAAAATTTTAATGTATAAAAATATGAACAAATCTAAGTAAAAGCTAAATAAAAGCGTTATACATACGTATTTTATCTTTAATTGAAATAAACTATTAACTGAAAGACGATGAAAGCAGTGCTCCGCACGAACAATGGCACTTTTCGTCATAAACCCGCGTTAAAAAAAACCGCGTTAATTGAGGGACAGGTGTATTAGTAATAATTTATTGTCCGCAACTGCAAAAAAAAATAAAAACAATAATATTCGCTTCTGTAGGCACGAGTGCAATGTTTTTTCTCGCTCTAGTGACACGTGCCGCGAGAATTTGGCGGTCGGTCTACCAGTGGAGAGTAGTCAGTCCGCGGTGGGACATCACCATGTGCGTTTGCTATTTACGCGTCATATTAATTAGTTAAAAATTCAAAATATCGACCAAATTATGAAGGGTATCATGAAAAACTACTTTTATTCTTATAATAATCCATTTTAAAAAAATGACATATTTATTAAGAAATCATCAATATCTAGATTAAAATTTTTGGGGTCTCTGATAGTCCTCCTTCAACGACTATCGACTATTCGTTTTCGTGACGGATCAATTAATAAATACTACAGTTTCGTGTAAAAAATTCTAAATGATTTGGGAGCAGGAATCACAAATAATTATTCTGAAAATAAGCATAACCCTTAAATGCGTTTTGCTTCAGAACTACAACAATACATTTAATGTAATATCTACGATGGCGCGTTGACAGTGTCCAGGGCATGTGTGCAGGACTTTATGAAAGATAGTTGGCGTACCTAATCTTTCGGCGCCTGTGTGCGCCGCACAATCTACATTGAAGAAATACAACAAGGTGCGAGAATCCGACTCCCTTGGCCTCGACTACCATTCGAGAGTCTGGTAAGGCCCAAAACTCAGTGAGTGTCTCAAACGATGATGATGATGATGATGATAAAAATTAATACAAAGGATTACGTACATTTAATTTGAATTGGCGATTCTTTACTTTTTATGGTTGAATGGACATTTTTTGACATTTTGATCTCATTTTAAAAAATAATTACGTCTCAGTCAGTGCCGGGTTTAGCGCCAAAGGGCAAATCCGCCACTGGTCTCAGTCAAACAAAGACTTACAATATAAAAACATTAAAAATAGAAATAATCCAAGCTTTTTTGCTGTAATTAGATTAGACTATGATGCATTACAATTAAGTTTATTATACATATCTGGGTATGGTGACTGGTTATTAGTCTTTATTTAATTTATGAACGTTTCGCGCATTTTATATGCCATATTTGAACACGGCCTCCTCCGGATTCTGCGATGTTTAACTCAAACACCAGATGTGTATTGTAGGGGCGTTGTTACGTATTATTATATAGATGAAGAGCCATTTTTGGAGTGAAGCAATAACCCTGATCACCCACTCGGCATTCCAGTTTGATTTTCGCCATTAAATCCCATTAGTATCGGTAGAAATTGAATTAGTATGGCTAGAGTGCTTGGATGACGATTATAAAATCAAGATATGCAGCATGTGTGTGTGTGACTGGAAGATTAAATAACACATGCATATTAATACGGTGTCGATTGTGATTAGTCGCCAAAGGAAAATAAAAGTTAGCCGATGATGATGCAAGCTGCCAGCCTACACCAATAAGAGCTATAGCTGGGATAATTTCATGGCTCCGTGGCTAATCATATGCCCCGGTGACTTCTGATCATCTATACATCCATGATAATTAAAACAACTTGGCAAAGCATCGAGTTGCATAATAGCAATAGTGAGAAAATGGAGGAACCATCACTTAGAGCTGAAAGAATTAAAGTATGACTAAAAATGGTACAATATCTGGAGAACTAATAGCGGGACCAATAAGAAATCGCGTATTTTATAAACAATATAAAAAAAACATTTCTCTCTAATGTTTTAGCTTGTCAGTTTTTAATAAAAAAAACTGGTTCATAGGTTTTCAACCCCTGCCGCATTTCAATATGAATGGTATGCCAGAGTCTTTCAGTTTAACTCCTGAATTTTGTCACAGGTAATTATTGTTAAATGAGGGGGTGCATTGTAGTGATGATGTAAGTCACAAACTTTTCGTATTTGTCTAAAAAAGCCTAAAGAATAAATATTAATAATAATCATTGACCTTTATTGTCTGCAATTCCGAACAAAAAAATAAAAACAACAATCCGCAGCCACGGACGCGATGTTTTTTCTCGCTCGCATCCGTTACGATGTGGCGAGTGTGAGTGAAACGTACTAGATGACACGTGCCGCGAGAATTCAGCGGACGCGGTAGTCGGCCGCGTGTCCTCAGTCTGCTGCTTATTCTCTGCTGCTTAGTCTGTCATATTGATTATTAAAAAATCTAAAATATCGTCTAAATCAGGGTGAGCAACTTTTAAAAATGTTGCGGGCCGCATGTAAGAAACTTATGATAATACAAACACTGGGTGATGAACTCAAATGAACTCTTTATTAACATAATAAACTAGTATAAACAAATACAGAAATAAAACACCCATTAATAGAAATACTAAGATATCAATGAAATTATTTTTTTTAAAATAGAATATTCTAAGAATAAAAACCGGTATTCATGATACGCTTCATATTTTGGTCGATATTTTGCCCACACTGAGGTCACTGATAGACCGGCCGCCAAATTCTAGTAGTACGTGTCACTGGTATATGTTTCACTCCTACTTAGCATATCGTTACGGATGCGAGCGAGAAAAAACATCGCGCCCCTGGTTACAGAAACGAATATTGTTGTTTTTATTTTTTACGCAATTGCGGACAATAAAGTCAACGATTATTTATAATATATATTTTTTAGACTTTTTAAACAAATATAAATAGTTTGTAATGTGTAGGATTCATATTAAAAAGATTATTCGAGAAAAATCAAAAACTAGGAGTCCTAAATAGGGACCGGATTGTCCATCCCTGGTCTAAATTATGAAGCATACCATGAATAACTATTTTTATTCTTAGAATAATCCATTTTATTTTGTTAAAAAATGTTTCATTAATATTTGACTTGTAATGGTTTGGGTCTATTTTTCATTATAAATAGACCCCTTTCGGACGACGCAGCTAGATTCAAGCCAATGTGACGGATCGGTTAATACTGATTTTATGAAAAAACAGGCTGTAAAAGTTCAATGCAGGCACGTAGCTACCTAAAGCAAAAGGCGGCATGGCCATCGCCAATTAGTCGCCCTGTCAGCGTCCTTTTTTGGGGCCAAAACGAAGACCCTTATGTTGTTTCAGCTTTCGTATTCTCTGGATAATGACTATCGTGGCTTCATCGTGAAAGAACGAAGTTTTGAGGAGATCAAGACAGAACCGTCGAAGGAACTAATCGCAATAACGAAAATTGCGTTCCAGAAGTTCTTCAAAAATGGGATATGTGTTTCAATATCATATTATATTTGTCATTTTTTTTTTGAGAAATATATAGGAGGTCCCTGATTAAAATTAAAAAATAAATCCTGTATGTGTATTATTTATGCATGAACTATAATTTAATAGTTATATTGAAATACTTGCACACAGGTGTTTCTCGTCTTCACTGTCAATTCTTCTATAGCGTAATGGACTTCCGCTCAGAGGCGACTGTAGGTACAGTTACCGCAACAGGTGGGAGCTCCCCACCAGGCCCGGAGCACTCGCGGGCCTGCCGCTGCCGGGGCCGCAGCCTCGCGCGTCCGTCCGTCTACAACAGTCCTACGAAACGAGTTATACAATGACGCGATTGGGAAACAGTGCTGTGTTCGGGTGCATTCTTTTACACGCACGTTGACAACGCCTATTTCAAGATGCCGAAGAAGCTGCTAAAATTTTTAATATTGTTCGACAACACCTCACTGCTGTACTTTCCCGGACAGTTCTTATCCGGACGAGTGCTGATCGAGCTGCAGGATGACACTCCGGCGCTGGGTCAGTTATATACCAATCACCTTGTGCAACATATACACATGTGCAAACAGCAGCGACCTTCTTCGTCAGGGTTCTCGGTGTTACGTGGGTCGATGCGTTGAACCGCATCGGGCCTCACGACCTCGGAAACGAGTACCCCTGTTTAACTTTATTGTTAAAAATAGACATTAACATCATTCGCCCTTGAATAATATTGTGTTTCGTGTTAGAATCGTATGGGACTGTTATGGCGACACGATTGTTTGACGTGTTTCGGGTGATATGAACGAGCGGTGCGAACGCAAACCGATGAATAAAATAAACAAATGAATTTTTCGAGGTTACGATTCAATCAGTATTTTGACATGTAAATTTTCCATTTTGTTTTTGGTCTAAATGCAAAATAAAACGGCGTCATATCAGAGCTGCCAACATTATATTTTATTATTCATCAATCAAACTCTTTATTAAAATATCATTAGATATAATTAGAAAATTAATTAAATAAACATATTTGCAATAAAATTATAATAATGAATTATTAATATATGATATTATTTCAGGTCTGCATTTCCATGTTGTCGGAGAAGGGGTAGTGCGCGTTCGATCGGCACGACAAGAGAGAATATTCGATAAGGAAAATTACATAGATTTCAGAATGAGATTACTCGGAGAGCCAGGTTTGATCAATGATTTGCATTCGATGTAATGTGTCCGCTGATTCGTCATAAAAAAATATATCATTCCAGGACAAGGACCGTCGTTATTATCGCCGGGTATCCACAGTTTTCCATTTAAACTGGGTCTACCACCGGGATTGCCGTCCACGTTCTTAGGCAAACACGGATGGGTTCAATATTTCTGCAAAGCTGCATTGAGAGAGCCCAACGGCTTAACGCATAAAAATCAACAAGTATTCATCGTCATGAATCCGATTGATTTGAATCTAGAACCTCCTATACTCTCCGTAAGCTAAATATATAATAATCCGTCGAATTATTTAATGAAAATGTAATATTGGACGTATTGTTTGCAGCAAGCGTTCCGATGTGAAGTTGAGCATCGACTCGGTATGGGTTGTGTTGGATCAGGTCCATTGATATGCAGAGTTGCATTAGATAGAGGCGGTTATGTGCCTGGGGAGAGTATTGCAATCACGGCCACCGTCACGAATACTAGTCGAACGACTATTAAAAGTACTAGAGCAGCGTTGACCGAGGTAAATTATAAATATATATATATAACAATCGATTTATATTAATAAACGTTATTCTTAATTTAAGACAATTCAATATATGGCACGAGGAAAAATAATTCAAACGGAAAGACGAGAATTAGCAGGATTATCTCGCGGAAAGATTCGTCCGGGCGAAGAGGATAAATGGATTAATGAATTGCTTTACGTACCGCCACTTCCGCCGACAAATTTACGCGGTTGTCATCTCATGAAGATTCAATACGACGTATATGTAAGACTATTTATATATCAAATATATATTTAATTGATTATATTTAATGATTTTTATTTTATTTGTCGACAGTTTATAATAGAACCGAAGAGTTTGGAGAAAGAAGTTAAACTCCAGCTGCCTATAATGTTAGCTACGTATCCGTTGAGAGACGGAGAAGACACATTGAAACCAGAAACGCATTATCCGAGTACACTGCCTATATTCAGGCCGTGGTTACACGATCAAGTCGCCCACTAACCTCTCGATTTATTATTATATCAAACGATTTATTCAAAATCTGCCATATTAGCATATATTGTGTTGTATAAATATATTTACCTAGTTACCTTTAAAAATATAAATATGTATGTATAACCGTACTTTTACTAAATTTTTATTTGATTTGTTAAATATTCAATATATTTAAGATGATAATTATATTGATTTGCATTTAATACTATCGCTATGAAACGTTTTTTTTATTATTTTTTTTTATCAAATTTAATATATTTAATCAGAAAATAACTCAATATATACAGTTTACCGTTATTTAAGATTTCTAGAATAATACTTCTGTACTCTCCTGTTATCTGGAGCCATTTGATTCTTTTAATTCAGACGTAAAATATTATATATAATTTATTAATAAACTCCGAGATCAGTCAATTTTAAATGCGTTGTTATTCGATCCGAATTTCAGTCTCCAAATGAATTCAGCCGAATAAAACTTGAAATGATGCTGCATTATTCGTTGGAGTCATTTATTCTGTTACTTCGATACTATAATTGTGGAAATCAGTGTGAGGATTGTTGCTCCTTGCGCGCCTCGTCCATGGATCATGGTCTGTGGATATGGTACAATATGACAGTTAGAGTAGCCACCTCAAAAACAATCCATAGCTAGCGCTATTCCTGTCAGTTCAATTTATTTATTTGTAATGAAAAAAAATCGTCTTTGAGAGAACTGAACTTTGAGGCCCCCTGAATTAATGAGGCCCCAAGGAATTCCCCAAGGCGCGCCTGGGGCCTCATTAATCCGCCACTGTCTAAAAGTTTCGAGTCCTTCGAAGATTTACTGCTGAGGAAGGACTTGTCCAAAATTGTTGCACTCAGTAAATAAGCTCTTGGAGACTTCAACAATTAATTTGTTTCCTCTGATGTTCTGTTTTGGCTGTTGACAGGGGTATTTGGATATTTCTCGCATGTTTTTGTTTGCACAACTTGATCAAAGTAAATTCTTTGACCTAGCAAAAGAAGCGAACTGTTGTCTCAAAAGGTAGATGACAATTAGTAAACCAATTTCCATTCGACAAATGGTTTTTCTACAATTACGGTAATACACGAACCAAAATGAAGCTTCATGTAATGATTTCTTTGACACAGCATCCTGGCTGGCAGCTATTCTTTTAGAAAAATGCCATGGCCTCCTTTTGGGTAGAATGCGGAGTGAATAAATTCATCTTAAAATGTTGGTGGAGTAAATATATTCATTCATTATAGTCGCAACAGCCCTATTGTAGAGCCCTGGCCTCATCCAACACCCTTCTCCATATTATCCAGTCTGCCGTCACGTCGCTCCATCTTCCGGTAACTTTCAATGATGCAGTGTGTCTCTGTACACAGTCCAACCACCTCAGGCTTGGTCTTAGGGGACAGGAAGACTTGTTAACCATAAGCCTTTTCGGGGGCTGACTGTCTCGCATCTTTAACACGTGACCGGTCCACTCTGACGATAGGTGTGACCGGTATATCCTTGTATAATCGGTACAACTCCTTGTTGCTTCGGATACGCCATTTCCTGTCGTCAAATACGGCTCCAAATATTTTTCTCAGAATCCTCCTCTCGAGGATATTCACTTGTCGCTCATCTTGTTTTGTCAAAGCCCAACATTCAGATCCATTGTTAGTACGGACCTGATGAGAGTCATGTAGAGCTTGCCTTTAGTTTTTTTTTAGAGGAATCTCGACCGTAGACGGTGTTTAAGTCTAAAGTAGCACTTTGGCCTCAAAGATGTACTCTTCGACTCTCACGGGTTTAAGGATTCGTCCTTGGTATATGGCCATTGCCGCTCTCATTATTCTTCGGCATGCATCCTTGAGAGCCGCCTTAGATCTGGCCACAATGTCTATGTCGTCCGCATAGGCAAGAAGCTGCCCCGATTTATTAAGAATGGTGGAGTAAATATAAATAAACGAAAGAGTTCAAAATGGCTTCAGATAACAATTTTTTCAAATATACCCTATCCTTTTTTAATGAGGTAGATAGGTTCTGGTAATGGATGCGTAAAATAAAATCGTATAAATCAATTAGAAAATTTCTCTCTCAATTAACTCTGGCCATAGTGTGGGTTAAAAAAATATTAAATTAGTAAATCATATAAAAAAAAGGATTGGGTATAAAATAATAACCTCCGAGTATAAGTTGTAATATTTATTGGCAATTTGGATACAAAGTTGATGCTATTTTCATAGTACAAAAATTGTCCCAAGCTTTAACATAAAGATATATGTATAATAAAATGCGACTGTGCAAAAGAATAAGCCTTTCTCTTATTTCAGTTACGTTTCAATTTGCTTAAAATATATAATACGCTCAATTGAAAAATAATACCACGTAAAACATTTAATTTATACACATGCATTGTATCCGATACATCAAATCTCACTATGATTAATTTCAAATCGAATAAAAATCAATTATGTCCATCATTTCGTCTATGATTAATATTATATGCTAATTTTTAAATATTGACAAACATGTAGATATTAATATAATATTCAAACATCGAGTGGATAAAAATGAGAAACTATTCAAAACAATTGGATATATTTAAAACACTTAATCGGTATGCACAATACTGTTATAAATTATTTCAGCGATATATTAAATATATTTACTTGGCATGATCGATTCGTACAAAAAACATGTCGTCTTCCGCTAAACGTATTAAGCCATTTTGTTTATGACGGCTATATGCAACGAAGAGAGCTGATTGGTCCACTTGTCGAGGGCGTTGTATCTCGCGGCGCATCGCGATTGCTTGTCTAATTCTAACACTTGGTTTACTTGGTCTATGCGCCCTCTAATTGTGCTAAAAATGAGAAAATACGATTAAATACGAATAATTATATATAATTTAGTTGATGCAAAAGTTTTGACGCTTTTTTATGATAATTTTGTATGCAAGATGCGTTCTCTCTACTTTCTATTCAGTTTTGGTCTAGCCTGCATATAGCAGAGAGTCCTTATATATTTTCAAAATGTCGGCCGTGGCAGCCAAGAACATTTGCGACGTGTATGAAGAAGATACCCTTAAAGCTCGATGACTAACACAAAGGTAGTTTATAAAATCCTAATTTGGGGATTTTTCATTGGCTGATAAACCACCAATCAAGTCTGATGACAACAAGTTAAAAGTCATAATAGCCACCGATCCACGTCAAAACATCAGGGAGATCACAGTGAAGTTGGAAGTCAACCAATCAATTAGGCCGTGTTTCAACATGTGTTGTATTGAATGCGAGACAAAAGCACGACCTTCTTTTGCATCAACTTACATGGAAAAGATATTAATACCTTTAAAGGCCGAAGTTCATTAAAAAAAAAAGTAATGTTTGGTGTTAGGCTGGATTGCAAGGGTATTGTGTGTTTCGAACTCTTAGAACGTAATCAAACAGTTATAACTGAAGGATATTGTCAACAATTAACAAATTAAACATTGCCTTTGAAAAATATAGACCAAAATTGATAAACAGAAAAGGGGTACAGTTTGATTACGACAACAAGCGACCACACGTGGCGATGACTATCCAACATAAGCTTAGTAAATTGTATTGGGATAATATCAAGCATTCACCATATACTCCAAATCCTGCTCCTTCTGATTCAGATGCGATAGACCGGATAAAAACTACCCTTAATGCTTTTTTTGGAACATAGACAAGGGAATTTTACTCCATGGTATAACAAGTTGATAGAAATGTTGAAGAATATTATAAGAACCAATGAAGATCATATAATTCAGGCTTTCAGTAATATTAGTTATAGGAATATAAAAATTGAATAAAATTTTAAAATCAATGACCCCCAATTAGGGGCGTGCCGTCCATATGGCCAAATTGTGCGGCGCACACAAGCGCCAGAAGATTATGTGCACCGAGGGAAAAATTGAAAAATATTGACTATTAATTTATTAAACTTTCTTAAAATCAAATAAATTTTGATTATATTTCTTATTTTTTTTTCATAAAATATATTTTTATTGAATAAGGGGGGGTATAGGGGCTACAATTAATGTCACTGTCGGTGCGCCACTGCCCCCAATAGACTCCTGAAACATTATAGATCCTTTCCAAACATCCATAGACCCCCCAGGGGTCCGTAGGGAAACCCCAAAATAAATGACTCATGTTGATTCCACTGAATTCATACATAAAATCTGATTACTTTATTATAGCACTATTTTAATGTTTCTACAAAATCCAGGTGGACCCCCTGGGGGTCTATGGATGTTTGGAAAGGGTCTTTAGTATTCCAGGGGTCTATTGGATGCCGGTGATAAATTTTATTTAATTTTTACTTTCCTATAACTATTATTTCTGCCGCATGTTCTGATGGTACATCATCAATGGTTGGAAAATATAGAAGGTTTTTAACGTTTCTAAAAAAAAGAGTTCTCTATATTCAGACCGTGCACTGCGTGTTGCAGAAAGCAACACTAATTGCCAAAAATATGCAAGAAAATCTTCATTCTGTTTTGTATTTGTGTATTAAAGCAATAAACATAATTAAAGCTATTACTATTATTCGTTTAAACCTTTAATTTTGTACTTCTGATAAAAATATTTATATACTAGTAGATTGGAGAAAAAAATGGAAGGGGGTCTATGAAGAAAACTATTTAATTAAAAGGGGTCTATGTAGGAAAATCGTTAAGAACCCCTAATATAATCAATCAAATCAATAAAAAAACATTAAAACGTTTGCATCGATCCAATATGACTCACCTGTCGAGAATGCAAGACACGAGCAAGCTCTCCACCTCGGTAGCATCAATATTTAATTCCTTTGATATGAACGGTATATGAATTCTGGTGTACGGCTTAATTAACTTAATCAAAACTTGAGTACGAATATTGCGAAGCAAGTCCTCAATGTGCTCCTTGATGAACGGATCGTCCATTATATTGTTTCGGTTATGTTTCAGGATGGATTCGAACTCGTTGATATCATTATTTTGATATGAAACTACTAAATTTGTCATTGCGAGAATTTCCGGATCGTTTTTATACGGTTTAGCCTCTTGGGAATCAAATGGATTGATGCCGGATTTCATAAGCCTAATTAAAATAAAAAAAATATGAATTAATATTTCGGCGTTAACTATTTTTTAAAGCTATCGAATGACTGATAACGTACATGTTGGCTAATACTAGATATTTTAAGCACGTGGTACGTCTAGGACTTCCGGATTCGTCGTAATTTTTAAACGCTTCAAAAAAGTCCGTGTGCGCCTTTTCAAATTCACCTTCACGCAGATGCATTTTTCCGCCGCATTCTTAAATAAAAAAAATATAAATTTTATTATACGAACATAAGATAAATGTATTTATAAATATTAATATTAAAATAATAAATTACCTCGGATGACTCCCATGATTAACGGATGAGGAATTGCAGATTTAATATGTAGCGACTGCTCGTATAGGATTTTGAGTTTTTTGTTATTTTTTTGAGCGGTATACATTTGTATTTCTAAAGCATAAATCTCGAGTAGTTGAGTGCCCTTTTTCAAATCGTCTTCGCCCTCATCAGTCTAAAAATTGGTTCCAAGGGTTCACACGAGCTATGAGAATATTGCATCTATTTTATTTTGACTTACTGTAATATTTACCTGACAACTTTGATGTAATTGTTTCAAAATTTTGGCAAGCTTGGTAAAATCGCATCTATCATAATACAATTTTCCAAGTTTCGTGTTCGTCTTAAACCAAAGCCTGTCGTTCTTCGCATCTTTCAATGCCTCCAACGTTGTTTCATAAAAATCTTGAAGAAGCTCTATCTATAATAACATTTATTTACGTCAAAATATTATATTATAAATAAATCATAAAATATGATGAATACATTTCTGGATGTCGATATATAATCTAATATAGAATTAATAGATTTTTCCGAGTGGTTTCTTGTTACAGCGCTTTTAATATAAGTGAGTAATTGTTTATAACGTATCATCATTTCGTCGTATTTGGCCTGTAAATATATTATAATGTATATTTAATGTAAATATGTATTATAATGATTATTAAATAATAAGTATTTACCAATTTAAAATTTATTTTAATCATTTGTTTAAGAGCTTTGAATCCCCATTCGCCCTTATCGACTTCGAGGCTGAGCACTCTTTGAAAACTAGTTAATGCATTCTGAGGGTCGTCTTCTTTCAAAGCCTTGCTGTTATAATATTGATTTTCTAAATCGACATCGGGCTCAGAGTTGCTGTCCTCGGAGTATTCCTGAAATGAAATATGATATTGTGATTGAATGATACATTTATTGCTCCAGAATATATGCAGTGCGCGATAAAAATATTATTTGCAATATGCAGAACGGGAGCAGAGATTTTAATATTTATAGTATGAAGTGTTTCATTATCATTAGATTAAGATAAGCGCGTGTAGAGCGAAGGTTTAGGATTCGCGGAAGGTAGTTCAGTCACAATTATGATGGTCCACGAACTCACCAGGCCATAGTCCTCCTCCTCCTCGCACATAATGTCATCGTCGCCGTCAGACATGTTGCCGGCTAGTTAGCAGCTAAGGTGGAGAAGGCTGCGGCGCAGGGCTGCCACACTGACTTCTGACAACTGAGCCGGTCAAATTGTCTATGGTTTTCAATAATACATGAAATATTATATTTTAATTATGTAAATTAGCACCAAAATGATCTCTAGAAGATTGTTGAAAATATTGATAAATAAATCAGTAAAGTGAAAAGATTTCTTTATATAAATTTATTATATTTGACAAATGTGATTTGTCATTGTTTATAAACTATTGCACTATGGATTTCTATCGAATTTCTATACAATGTAGTATTTTTTATAACGTCTTATAAACATGCGCGCTGTTTTCTTGGTTGATTTATTAATTTTAAAATTAGCTTGGTTTTAAAGGGTTGTTAAAATAAACACAATCCAACTTGTATAAGTCTCAGATTTAAAATATTTCAAGCTGAATATTTTTAAAAATGAAATGATTAGTGCATTTTTTAAAATTCTGATTTCTTCAATAAATCACGGCTCTGACATTATTATCGGGCTGATAATATAGATTTTATTGACGTATTCTGTTAAAGGTAGAGTTAACGGAGAGATACAACTATCCCATGCTAAGTTGACCTGGCTCCCTAGCCATCCAAAGCAAATGCCACTACATTTCCACTCTTTACAAACTCGCCCCGTTCTTTAGGTCCCAGGCCATAGTGGCAGCGAGGGAACTCGTTCGGATGGAAGCAATACCACACCTTACGGCTGTTAAAGACTATCGCTAAGGCGTGTGATGTTGGTTTGCCTATATCATTCTTGGTGTGTTCCGAAAGGACGAAGGCAACCTCTGGTGCACCTGTGTGCAGAATTTTATTTGGGGTTCATATACACTAAACTTTCAGAGGCGGTGTGCACCGCACAATCTGGCCGTATGGACGCCTCGCCCCTTGAGGCAACTACAACAATGACGAGCCTTTTAAATCAATTAAATAAATGATAACACTTAGTTATTACTCATTTGAAACATTTAACTAGAAATATTGATTGGTGATAAAAAATATTGTTAAGACCAAACCTAGAACGAAAACAAAATTATCGTTAGGTAGGAGGGGGGAGCTTCAAGTTGTGTCCCGCGCCCTTGTCAAGTGTCAAGTGTGACAGCAGCCACCATGCCGAGCGAGATGATCACGCTGCAGCTGGGCCAATGTGGCAACCAGAGTCAGTGGATTAATTATCCTTCTCATGCACATCACATTAATCCAAATACATTCGTTAATAAAATTGTTTGATTCCAGTTGGCTTTGAGTTTTGGAAGCAGCTTTGTGCGGAGCATGCAATATCACCCGAAGGTATATTAGAAGAATTCGCATCGGCAGGATCGGATAGGAAGGATGTATTTTTTTATCAAGCCGACGACAACCATTACATTCCCAGAGCAGTATTATTGGATTTAGAACCTCGTGTTATACACACGATTTTAAATTCACCTTACGCTAAGGTGAAATATATATATTTTTGTACAATTGTGATGAAGCGTATTAATTCTTGTTTTTTAATATCAGTTGTATAATCCGGAAAATGTTTATATATCGAAACATGGCGGAGGTGCAGGTAATAATTGGGCGTCGGGTTATGCGCAAGGAGAGAAGTTAAACGAAGAAGTCTTCGATATAATTAACAGAGAAGCAGACGGTAGCGATAATCTCGAGGTAAATATTGTATTTATTTACGATGTGTGTTTACGAATTTTTGTAATAATTGTTTTGATGGTATTCAGGGATTCGTTTTATGCCATTCGATAGCGGGAGGTACCGGTTCCGGTATGGGATCGTATATTCTCGAGCATTTATCAGACAGATTCCCTAAAAAAATTGTGCAAACGTACAGCGTTTTTCCGAATTTGGACGAAATAAGGTATGTCGTTGTCGATGTATTTATTTTGTTATTGTTTTAATTATATGCATTTTCAGTGACGTAGTTGTGCAGCCGTACAATTCGTTGTTGACGTTGAAACGGCTGACTGAGAGTGCGGATTGCGTGATGGTCCTGGATAATACGGCATTGAATAGAATAGCCACCGATAGATTGCACATACAAAATCCGTCTTTGATGCAGATAAATACTCTCGTTTCGACGATAATGAGCGCAAGCACGGCGACTTTAAGGTTTGATCGTCGCATTGTGATTATGAATAGCCGATTTTTTTTACTTGATTATTTTATACGATATTTCAGGTATCCGTCGTATATGAATAACGATTTAATAAGTCTTATAGCACCTTTGATTCCTACTCCGAGATTACATTTCTTAATGACGGGTTATACTCCTCTCACTGCAAACGAACACGAACTTAGCACGGTATATAATGAACAATTATTAATACTTTATTATATATTAATATTTTGAATGAAAATTTACAGATTCCTAAGATCCGTAAAACGACTGTGCTGGATGTGATGCAACGGTTATTACAGCCGAAGAATATGATGGTATCGTTGAGTCCGGATCGTAACAATCAACATTGTTACATATCGATCCTCAATATAATACAGGTATATTAAATTATCTCATTATCTCGTCGTTATTATATTAAATAAATAATCGTTTGAATGCAGGGCGAAGTCGATCCATCGCAAGTGCACAAATCGTTGCAGCGGATACGCGAACGGAAATTGGTTAATTTTATTCCGTGGGGTCCTGCGTCGATTCAAGTAGCACTCTCAAGACGATCTCCATACGTGCAATCTAGTCATAAAGTCTCCGGATTATTGCTCGCGAATCACACGAATATATCATCGGTTTGTTGTTAAAAATAGTTTTAATATTTGTTTTGATCGATTAAATGATTGAGGATTATTTCAGTTGTTTGATAGATGCTTGCAACAGTTCGATAAACTACGCAAACGAGAAGCTTTCCTCGAAGTTTTTCGAAAAGAGCCGATGTTTAAGGATTCGTTGGACGAATTTGATCGCTCGCGAGATGTCGTCGATAATCTCGTGCAGGAATATCAAGCGGCGGCTACTCCAAACTACGTGCATTGGACTCCAAGTAAGCATTTATTAAAAATATATTACAAAATCATTTCATCTAATAAACGCATTTTCTTTTCCAGATTCGGCGGAAATATAAATGTGCCATTATTGCCATGACGCGTTTGCGTAAATGATCTGCACTGTATATATACATACTAACTATCGTTTAATTAGATATAACATTTTTATTAACAATTCACAAGTTAATTTTATGCTTTATGTTGATTAATTAATTAATTTATAAGCATTTTCTTGAAGAATTGTCATACGTGATGTATAAATAAATAATTCGGCGGCACATTTGTTGATGATTTTGTAATCGAGGGCTTCTCGCACTTTTTTTTTATATATATATACATATAATTAATTTAAATTATTAATAATTAATTGTTTCGTTGTTGTCCGAGAAGCGCCGATTTAATAATATAAACAAGTATTTTAATAATAACACGAATCTCGTTACATAAAATGTTTGTGTAGCAAAATATTGTTAAATTTTGAATTGTAGAAAATAATTTGATATTATTTAATACGAGTATGAATTGTTTTTGTACGTTTTGTAAAAAAATACATTTTTTTTAAATGTTTTATTTATTATTTTATTATTCCCTGAATTAGGCGTTACGATTCGTAGTGAATTAATTATTTAATAAAAAGTACAGTCGTCCCAAAAAAATGCTGATACGTTATACATCCGTTTCCGGATTTATTAAGGTTTTAAAAGAATTAAATATAAAACGTCTTGGATAGACAAAATCCATGGATTCGGATTGATGGAAGCCTAGAGTTACGATCTAAAGTCAGAAAAATATGTCCAAAATGCATCTTTTGAATGTCGGTACGGTCAGCCCTTCTATAACGCTTCCTTTAGATTGATCTTATCGACAAAATGCTATTATTTTCAGGGTCAAATTACATATTTCGTAAATATGTAATACATTGCTGAACGAAATAAAGGTTATTGCTTTTTCGTTGACAAGGGATATATATTTTGTAGAAAACAGAGATTAAGAGGGAGCGTTATAGGAGGGCTTACTGTATACGGTTTAGGTTCTGTTTCACGATTTCAGGATTATATTTAATAAAATTTATGAGGACTTCAAGAGCTATGTGATCATTTTTACGATCATTATTTCATGCTATATACAATCATCCTTCCTACAGCGCTGATATGCTCTATATAAGACTATGCACTCATACCAAATTTGGGGTTAGGTTTTTTGTATTTTTGTAAATTAAAGTTGATCGTCGTACATTTTTCTATTCACTTATTTTAAATGACTGGTGGCATATTTTGTTGTCAACCAAAGGGCATAGACTTTTGTTTTGCGCGGGAATGTATTACATATTTATAAAATATATAATTTGTGCATTGAAAATTTAGCATTTTGTAGAAAACTGCGATCTAGAAGGCGGCACTATAGAAGGGACCGATAATATCTGGCTCCTGTGTGTTGGACTTCAATTAACCCCTCCTGTACGTCGTGCTTGAAAAGCCGAACTACGTCAATCACTTATATATTATTTATGTCGATTTTACGAACTGTAAATCATTTTAATAAATTATTTTTGTATTTTTTAATTCTTCCCTCTTGGCGCCCTGGGATCCGTGTGCGCCGCACAATCTGGTGTGTTTGAAAAGCCAACTACGTCAATCACGTGTATATAATTTAATATCAATTTTTTTTATAATTTCAAATTTTTCCCTCTTACATTGCATTACAGTGGCCTTATAACCCTGGGGCGGGTCTTTCATAGCTCCATAGAATCTACGAAACTACGATTGTGCCCAACCGCCATCGCACCACGTCAAATACCGGCACGCGACAACACTCGACTCTCCCTTAATTTAATTCTTAGCTCCCTTCATTTTTCAGCACTTGTGTGCGCCGCACAATCTAGCCATATGGACGGCGCTCCCCTGTAAGAGACTGCTGCACACCCTGCTCTATAGCAGGAAGCGCTATAGGAGAGTTGACTGCACTTTGCTTTTATATTAACCATTAAAAAAATAAATCACAGACACTCTTCAAAGGTAATCTGTGTTCAAGTGGAATCGATTCAAAGTCCAGAAGTTTATTATATTATTATCTCGTACTTGTCTCATTCTTCTACTTGAGTCCACACCCTCATGACTGAGGATCGTCACCATTCTAATTCCAAATCTTCTTGATTTTGGCTCTACGGGATCCTCTGCATTCCGCATCTCGCTTCGCAATTACTATGGTGGAGCTCGTGGCGGTCTTCATTCATTAGCATTTCCCTGCTTCCTTGTACGTTTCCAAGAGTAACAAGCTTCCCTGGCTATCGTTTCTTCTAGCGAGTTGTCCAAAGTATCGAAAAATCCTTTTGAGACATAGTAGAAAGTCGGTCATCTTTATCGTTCCCCATTTCTTTCGGGATAGACACGTTCGAGTGTTTAGACGTCCGTGGTATTCTCAGCAGGCGTCGCCAGCATCACATTTCAAAGGCTTCAATTTTCTGCTTCATATTCTCCTTCATAGTCAAGAATTCCACGCCGTTAATAAAAATTGAGAATACCAGAATCCTTACTAAACGTTATTTTGTCTTTTTGGATATCCCCGATTTTTAAATTCTTATTTCTGGATCACAATTACCATTACTCGTAATTAGAGATCAAAGATATTAAAATTCTTCAATCCTGGATATGGGGATGGCTGATTATTTAGACTATCATCAGCTTAGTTTTTTAGAAAATGTAATTTCGTGACTTTAAAAGCATTTACTTTACGTTAATGAATCCATTTAATACTGCATTGAAAAATGACAGTTGTAAGCTCGTTTCCATATTTTTTTTAGCGATGACTAGTGGCGCGCCGACAGTGTCCGGCACCTGTGTGCGCCGCACAATCTGGCCATATGGACGGCGCGCCCCTTGCAATGACTGTACAATTGGTTTCGAAACGGTCCAACGAACCTAATAATTGATGCTTATCATCACTGTCATTTTATTACCGTTACGCATGACCTGCAGATTAAATCGTTTCCGTCATGCACCGTTGTCTCGACGACGGTAGGATGAAATAAATTAAACAAAACTGCTGTGCATTAAAATGTATTTGTCTCTTTATTTAAAACAAAACAAAAAATATTAATTAAAATAATGGTTTTTACGAATGTGGCACACATGTGAGGCTATAATCTACACGGACAATATTGCATACTCTTAGGACACAAATGTGATTTGTCTACGTACATGAATACTACGACGACTATTTAACTAACACAATAAATCTCGTCTCTTATAATTTAATAATAAAAAAAAAAAAAAACTCCCTAAAGCTGTAAAACTTAAACCCTAATCCAAATTATTTCTAAAATCAATGAAATGTATCAAATGAAAGCGATAAGCGAGGAATCAATTCTTGGACGATGAAAAAGAATCGCAAATGTGCATTACAGTCATCGGATAAATCATGCAAATCGTCGACAAGAACGTATAATATAAATCGAGTGCTGAAAATATTAATTTTTTAACGCTATAACATTCCTCTCGCTTAATATTCAAACCTGCTCCAACACACGTAACGATATAACGAGATGAGAACTGTACGATATAGGACCGTATGTTAGTTTAGCGCGAACCGATAATCATCTAAGTCTGTACACTAATTTAATATTTATTAATTTGGAATAGATTGTATGGATAATAATCACGTGAAAACATCGATGTATCTTTTTATTTATTATTATTTAACTCATTACTGTGTGCCAAACGATATAATAGACGAATGTAATCGAAATATTTAAAAAACGTACGCGTAATAATCTTTCAGAAAATATGTCAACGCAGGTATCTAAGTGTTACACGAGTTATTTCTCTTATAAGAAATTTTAAAATTTCGTATCATGCAAAAACAATCACATAATATAACATTTTAATAATTTTTAAATGCAATTTTTGCCCGATTGCGTCAGATAAGCCGATTTAAAATCTCAAAAAATTATCATCAGAGAGTATATATATGACGGTTGTATTATTATTATTATTATCGTCGTTAATTACATATATATATTATATATCTCAACTTAAATGTCGCAGTAACAATCATATTTATTCAGCCTTATTGTACAATAAATGTAATGTAACAAATTCAGTATACAACTTTGTGATGATGATCTTCTCTCTTTCGTAAATGGATGGACAATTCAAAGTATTATTGAATCGAATTTTTTAAAAATATGGCTAGATAAATTATGAATATTTAAAAAATAACTTTCTCGGTTACATGATCGATGCGGTATCTTGAAAGGCTAAGACGTTTGGCTGGACGTTGTAAATTTGGGCTGGATTATTGACGTCTTTCTGATGGGGACTGTTTCCGGTGTCGGGATCGTGTCGCCTGTGGATAATTTCTGGGGTACTGCCGTTTTAAACGGCCCGCCTATGCCGCCCGGCCTCTGTTTCGCCATTTGGTAATCGCCCGAGTCGAAGAATTTTTGCTGCAACAAATAAACGACACGTTAATCACGACGGCTATTTATATATTCGCTTTTGTTGCGATCAATTCCGACGCTGCATCATCGAAGCTGTGAATAATTTAATATAAAAATAAAATTTTACGACAAAGACATCTCGGTGAGTTATATTAGATTGGCTGCGGTAAATTTTAGCTGAAAAAATAAGATAAAGACACATAAATCAATGTAATTGCTGTATTGCTCCAATATCTTCTGCCATAATTACTGGCGATAAGTTTTTCTAGATGAATTTTAAACCTGACTTAGAGTTGAAGAAGTGGATGAATGAATATATATAGAGAATGCTTGATTTTTTTTTCTTTTAAGCTCTAATAACTTCTGTCGCGTCTGTAGATTGCATAGTGATGGTTTCTGGGTGTATGTATCTTTCTGATCCTTGACCCGAAACGAGTCCCTGCCACCTGAAGGGCATTACGCCATCTCTGCCGGTCCTGGGCCTCCTCCATCCATCGCCCAAGCCCCATCAGAGACGCGTCCGCCTCAACCCTGTCTCTCCACCGATGTCTTGGCCTCCTAACGGGGCAGGTTCCCCCAGGCCTGGAGTTTATGATAGTACTGCTAGATGTTTCTAATAAGTTCTCCCAAATTCGCAAGATCCAGTTTTATTAGAAATTCTTGTGGTATTTTACCGAGATTCCTTTTTGATTGTTTGTTCTCTAGATCAGTGTTCTTTAATCTTTCAACCCTAGGGGAATAAATAGGAGGAATATTTCGTGGACAAGTCGTCGCCCGCCTTAAATAAAAACCCATGAATGAGGGTCGTCCACAAAGTAAGTTTCTCTGAGGCTTAACGTCATTAGCAAGCAGATGATGTGTCACTGGTGCAGACAATTTTCAGCCGGTCGACGTGTGCATGATGAGAAGTGCAGTAGCAGGAGTTCAGCTACGAGGTGTTTAAGTCTTCCAGTGATTTTCATCTTTTCCTACATCATCATCACCATCATAGGCGCAACAGTCCTATTGTAGAGTCCTGGACTCATCTAACACCCTTCTCCATGTTATTCGGTCTGGCGCCATGTCGCTCCATCTTCTGGTGAGTTTCAATGCTGCAGTGTCCTGTTGTACATAGTCCAACCACCTTGGTGTTCCTTTCCTTTGGAGACAGGAAAGCTTGTTAACCGTAAGCCTTATCAGTGGCTATCTGTCGCATCCTAGACACGTGACCGGCCCACCGGAGTCAGGCCACTCATCGTTGCTTCGGATACACCATTTTCCATCATCGAATACGACTCCATATATTCGTCTCAGAATCCTCCTTTCCAGGATATCCAGTTATCTCTATTGCTTTGTCAGAGTTCAATATTCAGATCCGTATGTTAGGACGGGCCTGATGATGGTCATGTAGAGCTTGACTTTGGTCTTCCTTCAGAGGAATCTCGACCGTAGATCTTGTTGAAATCTAAAGTAGCACCGGTTTGCTAGCATTATTCTTCTACATACTTACAGATTGGTTTCATTAGTTTGTACACCTCAAGAAATTCCTGTCCAGTCAGCATTAGCATTTTAAGACTGACAGACAGGAAGAGACGTTTGTCACACAGTTCCAATCCCAGTGGCAGGCTCCTATGACATGGTATTCAAAAGTTGGTCCAACGGTATGAAAAATCTCCCAATTCCTTTTACTTTGTGGACGAGGCTCGTAGATAGAATTGTGTTAACCGCTCCTGGGCCATGATGTTTTAAGCCGAGAGATATTCATATAGTAAGTAAATACTGATTAAATTATATTTTCGTGGCCACCGGTGTCCTTACAGCACTGAAGCGTTTAATCAATGTAATAAAATAACAATTTTTGGTTACTATGAGATCTGCTGCTGGTTCATTGTAAACAAATTTGATATACATGGTTGCAGTGTTGTTTCGGAGAGACAAAGAGCTGCAAAATTTGATTTTTATTATTGATATTTCATAGTTCAAATAGCCATGGAAGAACTTTTCCAATCGATATCCATCTCACTTTTGCATGGAACAGGAAATTTTACTGATCCGTATATTGACATAATGTAGTGAATATCCTTGAGTTCATAGCTTTGTTGGCAGTGAGATGTTCCTGGTGGAGCATACAGCGAACGAAGAAAAGTTCTCTTCTACACACACCAAGATATTAGCTACGGTCTAAGTACTGTGCTTGAAGATACTCATCAAGAGTATTAAATATCTCTGAATCGGTTTAGGTAAAATCAAGGGAAGAGTCTTCATCTTCAATATATAGTTCAAAAAGTAGAGTAAGATAGCATCGTTACTCACGTTAGTTGATTGGAATTTTTTATTCCCTACTCTACAACCTGTTTTTCATTATAGATGGCCATGGCGAAAATTCTCCTCTGAATAGCCTCTAGTTTAGTGGATTATTTTTGAACAACATCTAAGATGCAATAGCATAAGTTTTTTGATTTAGCTATTCGAAGAGCGACTTGTCACTAGTCGTAATATTTTTCAATTGACTTTTCTGATCTCTTAAAAATGTTCAGTAACTGTCCTTTGTCGAGTAAAACGTTTTGGAGGCTGGCATTCACCATTCTCTTAAAAAAGGGATAGTTTCCTTTACGTTTAAACAATGGATCACATATGAAATTCATTTTAGTGAAGTTAGCCCTATTCAATTGATGTGAAATCTAATTTTCCTGGTCCTATAATGCGAGTTAGTATCGACCAACACTTTCTCCTGTCGTTATTAAGATTTTCTTTTCGATAGGCCTAGTACAGAGG
>JAGXCT010035662.1:37037-98363 GCA_022495035.1 Philopotamus ludificatus | reverse complement strand
AGAATTTGCCAGATCAACGTAGAAGGGCTAATTACTGCAAAATCAGATTACCTCTCCAAATTGAGGACGGAAAAAAGCATGGATATCATCGTATGGTCTCTGGCGGGTCCTTATCCTTCTCTATTTATCCGGTCTGTCGCCACATCACTTCATCTTCCGGTCAGTTTCAATAATGCGGCGTCCAGCTGTACACAGTCGAACCACCTGAACCTTGGCCTTCCATTCCTCCGAGGACAGGAAGGGTTGTAAACCATAAGCCTTTTTTCTGACTGGATGTCCCGCATCCTTGACAGCTGACCTGATACCGCAGTCTGGCCACTCTGATGAGCATCGTTGTCACACACCTTACATCGTCAGAACCCAATATTCAGACCCGTATGTTAGGACGCGCCTGATGAGGGTCATGCATAGCTTGACTTTAGTCGTCAATGAGAAGAAACTCGACCATAGATGCTGTTGTCCAAAAGGCCAAAGTAGCACCGGTCGTATGTGAATTCTCATGAAGTCTCAATAAATCCATTCTTGCCAGCCGACTATTTAAAACTAACTAGGCGATTGTTGAAGACAAAGAACGCCATGGACTCATGGACATGTATTTGGAAACTTCTAAGCATTCTTACGAATACTATGATACATTTTGATATAGTTATTATCTATCAGTTTATATACGTGTATACGTATCTGGGGGCAGTTAGAGGAAGGTTGTATGTATGCATTTTATTTGAGGTGCTCGAGATGGATGCTTCGAGTCTCGCAAATCCCATAAAATATTTAAAAGACTTACAATTTGTCTGATAAAAATAAGTATGGAGAGCATAGAGAGATTAATTTTACTTCAGATTGTGTAGTGTTCTAGCAGCATCCAAAGAGCTTCAGAACATCCCAAAAATGAGAGCATAGAGAGAATGATGTTGGTTCAAATCAAATTGTAATATCAACAGTTGCTTTCTAGCAATTCCTTCGACTGCTGAGTCGATCGAGGACTGGAGAAACATTATCCATGAAGTATTTTTTCGATACTACCAACCAACGTTACAACATAGGTAGAACTTCTGGATTATAGCTTTTGTTATATGTGTGTCTATCTATTTATTTCCACTATTGTCTGAGATCTAATCAGATGGTTCAGCATTTTTCTTAAAGTGCATAAGAAGTATAATGGACGAAGTTACCTTAATATATTTAGTATCTGAATAAACTAGTGATTCGATTGCGATCGAATCACTAGTTCGATCGCAATCGAATCACAACTCGAAAAGAAGGTTGAGATGAAGGAATAGGTATGTTGCCTTTACTACTGTATCTGGGAGAATGGAAGACAGATTATTGAAGAAAGTGATTCAAAGGGATATTTGAGAGAAAAGCTGTAACGGTTATATTTGATACAATTTTTTTGGTTGTCTAGTTACATCTTTTCAAAACGATTTACATAAAGCATTTGAAATGCCCAAGAATGTTGAAGATTCCATGAATGAAACACGTCAAAAATACAACCGTCCTTCAACTTCTTCACAAAGAGCGGAAGCTTCTATACACTGTCAAAACACGTTCAATTTAATACTTTTGACATATCATTCGTGGACCAAAGTATCGCCTTCTGCAGAGAGTTGATGAGAACCTTGTCAAAAACAGACAACTTTTTGGAGAATAAACAATAGATAGATCTCCCACATCCGAAAACGGACAAGGCACCTGAAGAAGATGAGATAAAATGGCAAGTCTTCAGTCTCGTTACAAAGATGCTAAAATGGCAGGCACCGTAAAGACTAATCATCAAAAGTTCACCTGTTCCCAGAGGAAAATGAGGTGATTGGAAGCGTATATCGAAATAATTTGAAAAAATATTGGACATTCTACACAATTTGTTCATCACTCAACGGAACGCAGACACATTGATTCCATAAAGCGAAGATCCTGTCTTGCAACCATCTCCTATATATCATCATCCCGACATTGATGATAATGTTGAGTTGGGTATGAGTTTTACGACCGATTGTATCAGATGTTGCAACAGGACATGAGCATATACAAACACAAGAATATATAACCATATTAAAATCTGATGTAATATCCGATAAACCGATAACAAAAAGTAATCAAATATAAACAAGTTGAGGTATATGCAAATCGTCCGAACACCAAAGGTCAACGGATCGATTCCGAATCGTTATAAATATTGCGATTAAATTTTACAAGTCTGAAATATCGCCCCGTCATAAATTGCATTTAAATTTCTTCAGCATGCAATTAAAACTGGTTCACCATAGATTGCTACCTTGAACTGGTTCATTCGCATTTTTCAACATTAATAAATTAATCTGTTGATTTAATAAAATCTTAAAACGTACGATAGCTATAAAATTGCCGTGAATACTTTACGCGTACGAGCCACAGCCTCGAGACTGAGATACGGACTGGGATCTTGATATATTTTTATGCGTATCGATTTCACGTCTGCCCCGACCATCAAATTATGAAAATTCGATGCTTAAACCAATGGCCGAATATTCCATCACGATCGTCGAATTAACGTCAAAATATAAATACGAAATGTTAAGTGAGCCTGCTGATTGATACATGACTTGCCTTACATGACACATAACTCAAAGGGCACCGGCTCCGGGCAATGCCCAAAGTGTGGAAGTGCAATGCGTGTGGTCAATTAGATGTGCAGTTATGATAATGATAAATGCCATCTCATTGTAATTATCGGAATATTTAACATAGGGTTTTTTAATTAAAATGTCAAATAAATATTTAAAACATCGTAAATAATCCTATGTTAAAAGTGATATTATTACTGATACTAATAATATTTATGAATACAATTTAAATTATTCTTGTATAATACGACCATTAGATCGTTATTTTCTTTAAAAAAATATTTCTTCATATTTGAAGCTCCTAGAATGTTTTTTTTTAAATTAATTTGATTTATTTGCTTAATGATTTGATATGAATGATTGATTTTCATCTTCAAGATTGGAAAAGAATTGCAGGGGGCCAAGTCCTGCGAATATGTAGGCTGATGCATCATAACGGTGTATTTTCTTTGCCAAAAGTTGTGAGCAGATGCATAATTGTGGTTTAATTGCTATGAACTTCGAGGTAATACTTCATATTGACCGTAGAATTTTATGACAAAAACCTTCACATTCGATGAAACTCGAAGAGCTTTTTTCTGTATTCGCTTTTCGGGAAACTTCCATTGGAACGACTGAGCCATAGCTTCTACGTAATGTCAATAGACCTATATTTTATCATCAGAAAACATTAATCGATCTGTCATGGCGGCTTGAAACCATCTGTGTAGTCCGAATGGGGTCTATTTATAATGGAAAATAAACCCAAGTCAAGATATTGATGATATTTTTCTAAGAAATGGATTATTCGAAGAATGATTATAGTTATTCATATGTTTTAAAAACACGTGTCACTAGTATACGTTTCAATCGCTCTTGGCACATCGTACTGGATGCGAGCGAGAAAAATATTGGCTACAAAACGTGGCTACAGAAGCGAGTATTGTGGTTTTTATTTTTTTTTCGCAATTGTGGAAGTTGTGGGTGTTTTAGACAAATAAAAAAAGTTTGTGATATATGAGTGTTATATTAATCCTTTCACCTCTGACCATTTTTGGTCGAATCTCCGTTTCATTTTATTTTATCTATAAACAAAAAAACATTGGTTAAATGAATAAGAAACATCTTTAGAGTTTGATCTGTTCAATGAAAGGCATTTTTTTTAATAAATTAATTAAAAAAACATGGTACAATTTTTTTGCTAAAAAGTCTTTTAGTTAAAAAGAACTCTTTCCACAGAGTTTTTGAGAAAAATCAAAACTTGTGTTTTTAAATAGACCCCTTTGACACGGCAAATATTAACTAAATACTTTTACTAATTAATTTTAAAATTTGAAATATATAATTTTCAAAGGGCCCCACGAGAAAGTGTGACCGGCATGCGGCCCGCGGGCCGCGGTTTACTCACCCCTGTGCTAGATAGTGGATTGTCGTTGACTTTATTCTGAAACTTATGAGCAATCCTTTCGGCCCTAATTAAGCAATTTTGTAAAAATACGACACATTCGTAAAAATTGTTGATCTATATTATATGATGATATATATTAATTAAAATAAAATAATAAATGAAATAAAGAACTATTATGAAGAGGTTAAAGCACTCATCGCCTTCAAACCTGTAGAAAAGGGAAGTGAAATACCTTGGGAGTAATATATATTTATAGTGATAATCTTATTAGAGATTCGCCTACTAATAGAAACTAAAGCAAAAACTATAAATTATCAGTCAAAAAGTAAAAATTCAGTTATCATCCCACAAATCCTTAATGCCTCTCCTATCTGGGGTTCCGTCTAGCCATATCTTATTTTTTATATTCATATAAAGTAACTACAAGTAATTACAAAAATACTTTGAATCTCATTAAAACTCGAACAGTTATAGAAGGGATTTGGTTATTTTCATATTAAATCGAAATAATTTTTGATGCAGCTTTCGACTGTTGAAAAGGATAACATTAGTGTTGATGACATTCAAATCTACACAGACCACTTGAAACAATTTAAAGAAGACATCGAGTGTTTAAATAATATTGATTTTTTGCTAGAGGGAGAATCGATTGAATTGTAGGAGAAAATCATTTTTTAATAAGTGGTTATGCCAAATTAAGAAATTGTAAAGATTTCTGCAAAAAACACCACAAATTAACCCATATCAACAAACCATTATCTTTAGTTATTCCTAGTCCTTATTTTGTTAAGGCAAAAAATGTATGGAGTCGATGAAGTAAATTATTCTTTTAAATGGGGTCGATGTAGGCAAAAGGTTGGAAACACCTGACAAATGATTAACGCCCCATGGATCATACGGAATGCTAATATTTGTGAAGACCTTAAAATCCTACACTTAAATGATTATATACCTCTAAAAGTTTAAAAATATAAATACTTCAATTTCTTACCTATTTTAATATCACGACAAAATCCTGTCTCAGTAAAATTATCCCTAGGTATAGTCATAAATCAGTAAACTCCCAATTATTACCTCCTGTCGGACTTTTTAAATGTACTCCGATCCTTTTAATCTCATCACACTCTTCATAAATAAAAAAATGCATGTAAATAAAATATAACATGCGAATAAAACTTCGATTAAAAAGGCATTTCATGACACTCTTGGAATCTAGGGCAAAGCAAAGTAGTGTCCTCTTAGAAATATTTGTACCTTTTGTGAATTCTTGTTTTATTTACTGCACTTCTTTCTATTTAGAAGCAAAGTTTGATGTAAATTCTCTCGTTTATATTAGACAACACGTAAAACCTTTACAACAACAAAAAATTGTGACTGAAACTACAGCAACTCATGTATTTTTTTTTTATCAAACCTCTACTTATTAAAAATCTAAAGAAAATTGATTTACATTTGTGATTAAAAATGCAACAATTTTTTTTGGAAATATATCAAGAATTTTCTTTTAATTGTGTCCTCCTACTCGATTTATTTCGAGACGATAACCATCGCAGTTAATATGATTTTATTTTGGATAGCCTGGGGTCCCGCGGAAAATTCGACGATATCATAGCACTAAATTAGAGTGGAAAACCGCCCCATTCCTTTGTCAAGGCAGAAGGAAATCTATTACGATTTTTCACATAACCCCGTCGCAACCCATACATCACGTACCGGGGTCGTTTTCGCCCGCGATATAATTTTTAAACATTTATTCATTATTATTTCACGCACACCATCGCGCTACAAAAGAAGTCCGCGATAATAGAGACATTGTGAATAATGTGTTTGTTAAGAAAACCGCCCCCGGCTCGTGCTCGGTGGTTCACTTTATCATATATATATACATTTTTTTTTGCCAACAAACAGGCTCGCAATATCTGCCATATATTACATCGATATTGCTCGTTAGGGCTACACCCCTTCGTGCCACGGTGGCTGAGCATTTTTTCAATTACTTTGTCAAAATGCTTTTAAAAATATTCGAGAAACCTTTCGGATGGCGGAAAATTTCCTGCGCGAATAATCCGGGGCGTTCGCGATTATGGAAATATTTGCATACAAGAATCCATCAAGCCGGGGCCCTCCCGAAGGGCACGGGGCAACTGTCTTGCCGAAAATAATAATGGCATTATGGGATTTTGCGTATATAAAATGATAATAATAAAAACGGGATTTATAGGATATGAGCCAGTGAATCTTAATATTTTTTTGTTGTTTCAAAAACTAAATATTAACCATAATCATATTTTATTATCATAATAATGAGATTATGGTACATTTAAACGCTGCTACTGAAGAACTGCTGCAAGACTCCAATCTTGAAAATCCAATTTTTTACAATTTATCGAGAAAATTTCGATATTTAAACTAATAATTTAAAATTATTTCTGTTTTTAATCTTATTTAATAAATATTAAACCTAGAAAAATCATTTAATTTAATTAAAAATCGTAAAACAATGGTTTACATAATTTTATAAACTTAGAAATCTTATAAAGCTACGAATTATTAACCTAGCCATGTTGATGGGGTATATTGGGTACCCTAAGTCTTTAATTTTTCACGAATTACTCTTTTAATACAAATCTTATATGTTACTGTCTTATTATTTTTTTTTTATACTATACTATTATTACAAAATATCATTTCTATCATTATTATTAAACAACATGACTTCTTCACTGGAGCTGTTCGATCTGTTTTTCTTTTTAGCCGTGGGTATTTGTATGGTACAAGTTTTTGCTTTTTCTCAAATAATTCTTATAATATAAATCCTTCGTCTCAAAAGCTTTTTGTATTTATATAAAAACGTCTAAAGAATAAATATTATAAATAATTTTTGTCCGCAATCGCGAAAAAATAATAGAAACGACAATATTCGCTACTGTTGCCACGCGCGATTTTTTTCTCGCTCGCATCCGGTACAATATGTCGAGTGCTAGTAAAATGTACGAGTGACACGTGCTGTGGGAGCTCAGTCTACCGCGAGACATTGCCGAGAGCGTTGTCATTTACACGTCATATTGATTGGTTAAAAAATCCAAAATATCGACCAAATTATGAATCATGTCATGAATAACTTTTAATTATATTTTTATTCTTAGAATAATCCATTTTTTTTTAAATGTCAAGGTATTGATATAGGATTCATCGATATCTTGACTTGAAAATCTAGGTGACGGATTGGTTAATCATATCTGAATGATCTAGATTAGACTAAATTCGAGCAATTAAAAAAAGGATTAGGAAATAATCATCCTAAAAGATATTAATATTAAATAATATATTTTTGAGATTGCGATATTATCAGATATTTTTTTTTGTGCGCAGAAAATAATAAATGAATATCCGGTAGGCATAAAAATGCAGTTTTTCGGCAAAAACAAATATATTTCAACTGAATGGTATGTTTTTTTCTAGCAAAGTGCTAGCCATATCGCATTTCAGCAAAAAAATAATTTATTTGTATTTTTCCTATATATAATTTATTTAAAATAAATAATCAAATAGACCGTGATACAATGGCGGCTTCATTAACTGTTGCGTGTAATTCTCAATCACATTTAGCTCCAAGTATGTATTTAAATTAACTCGGGTGCTTAACGCTGCCATCGTACGTCGAATAACGCCAGGACGAAAGTCACACGCAAAACTAATAAATAAATTATTTTAAATATATTTAATACTCTAAGCATTCACTATCTTCAATTATGACAGGACAAAATTATTTTTATCATAATTTTTAATTAAAACCATGGACTTTTACGCCGACCCTATATGCGGTAGAGCCTAGAAGTTATAATCGGTCAAAAGTGCTGGTAACATTTAAAACGCGAATAAAGTAACTCATAGGTCACAGACACAGTTGCAAACAGTTTTGCATACGTTTGAACAAGGTACGCAGGCAGTTGGCTCGAACAGGGGCAAAACTTTAAAATAAGTAGATTTAATTTTAAATATACGATTACGTGGCACGCAACGCCACTGGCCTCGTGATGTGGCGAAAGTGGGAGAATTTGCAGTCGATCTGAACACGATGTCGACACGGTACTGAAATTATATTTCTAATTTTGTACGAAACTTTGATCAAAACATTTTATGCACAGTGACTGGAAACTACATTTTGAATATTACTCAATTCAAGGGGAAAAATCAGGAAAATCCATTGTCAGATTAGTTTATTGCCGTGTTGACGAACTGAAAAGTGGAGATCGTACGAAACTGAGGTGCCGATGATGATGATTTCGTATGGTTTTTGTTTCGTGGAGTTTCCTCCGCCATTTCGGAGCACGCCAAGAACAACATTAGTTGGCTACGCGTAATCCGAGTCACCAGAGTTACCACTAGCTTTCCGGAGAGGGCAGGCCCCTCTTTGGGTCGGCAGGCCAGCATTTGCGCATAGCGATAGTCTAAAAAACAACCACCAGGTGCGACATGCTTCCATCCATTACAGAGTTTCCCTCGTTGCCGCTGCGGCCTACAGGAACTAAGGACGGAACGAGTTTAATAGGAAGCGGAAATGTGATGGAAAACGGCTCAAGAGGAACTATCGGCATTTGCCTCTAAATGGCTGGGATCCTTCGTCGCCTATTTCCTGGATAGTCGCATCTACACAATTACTAGGCAGTGATACAAAGAAGTGTTTCTAAATGCCTCTGCATTGAAAATTTATTCCTGAAACGCGTTTCTGAACCTCCGGCGTGATTGGTATTACTCTACAGCATGCTTTGGAGTCTTAAAGCAGTTGTGGATTGGTCAGCAGATTGGTCTTCACAAGGAACGAGTAGAGTAAATAAGCGCGGCTTGAGGGTGAAACAACCTGGGAATTCTAAAAAAGAAGTAAGAAGCACTTAAATCTATATACGATTATTGTAGGTGGTAGATCAGTATAACTTGCAATGGCCGTGGTTCTTGGTGCTTATCAATGCTTTTGGAATGAGAGATACAAATACCCTGAGCTCAAAAGAGTCAGTGATAGCTACACTTGAAAGTCTTACGATAAAGGGTTTCCAAAATAATTAAGTAAAAAATGTAAGACATGCTTTTGAATCGATCAGAATCTATTTTCTATAATACTGTTCAGTAGGCGAACGTCAAACCAACAAACCAGCATCTTTAAAAATCTTAAAATGTCATGGTTTGTAGATAATAATAAGTCCCTCTAGTGCTTCCATCTAGATCGTCGTTTTCTATAAAACGCTATATCATCATCATCATCATCATTTGCCAGTCACTAGGCTCTCACTTGCTGAGGGCATGGACCTTACCAGACTCTCGTATGGTAGTTGAGGCCAAAGGAACCTCACAGGTGACGTGAGGGCTCCCTTTCTGTGTCCATACCGCGCTCGTCACTCGTGACTCGTTAAAAGCAGATAACGCCTTAGAGAAGAGAACAAAACGAATACCGAGGCAAACCCCCTCCTACTTGCCTGGACACAGTTAAGAGGGTAAAATCCGATACCAACATGGTAGAAGATGTACGCCAATGCCAGCAATGGCCAAGAGAGGGAAACTCTTTATAAAAAACCGCATACCAAAACACTATATATTCAAGAGTATATTACATATTTTATACATGTAATACACTGCCATGAAATTAAGGTCAATGGCTTTTAGTTGACAGCAAAATATAACACACGAAAAATAAAAACAATTAAAAAAACCTAACCCTAAATTCTGTATGCCTTTTCTCTTAAAGGCCTGATTTTAATTACCTCTAAAGCGCCCTCTACCAAGCTAACGCTTGCTATATATTTAAACTTTTATGATCAATTGTAGAAGTAGATACTTTAAACCAATAACTATTGAAATATATTAAAGATTTCTGTGTCGTTTTTATGCCTAAAACTTTAGAATGATAAATAAGTTTAATGCTTCGTAGGGATTTTTATAGACGTGATATTATAATGATAAGGATTTCGCGACTCGGACCACGACGAGCCCTTACTCTCGCCGTTGACAGAAAGGTAAACTCAGACTTATGGTAAAAATACATTGGCAAATTTATTGAAAGATGATGTTTACAGGCAGTGAGGACACTCGTGGCGGTTTGATGCTAAGTGTATCTGCAAGGTACTCCTTCGTCATGTCGGCATCCGCGTGTAGCGCGTCAAGATGGCGGCTACATCTTATGACGGTGCGAAAATGCGGGAACGTCTTAATCATTACTATGTGAAATTTTATTTACAAACAATTTGGCACTCTGTAATAACCCCCACAGCTTCTTCATTAGTTTCTGAGAGTTAGATTCTTCTTTTGAGTTCGCTCTGTGATGGGACGCAGGAATACTCATATAAGGTCCATATGGGTGGCAAGTTCCCCTTTGTCCACGGCGAGGTAAAACTATTTCTTGACTCTAAGATCGAACTATTTGTAAATATACAATAATATCGAGAGCTTTCTACTCAGGCATTATTAAAAAGTTGGTTTTACTTAATCTATTCCGAATGGTAGTAAGTTCTTGAGATCATAGCCCAAAACCAGTGTTTTGGTTTGTAGGTTAACATGCATATATTTCGATAATGCAAGTTAACCCAACTGAGCTAGGTTAATAGTCGGATAGGTGTCCGACGAAAACTATGAATTCAGGGAATTCTTCATAACACTGGCTAGGGGGTAACTACTATCCAGTGTCCTGATTTGACACTGGGGGAATATTAGTGTGAGAGACTTATGCCCCTTGCATCTTTAGAATCTTTATCGTGTCTTTATATAGGTAAATGGCGATTTGAAAGCTTTTTGTTATGCCATCCATACATCGTATTCAAAATAAATAAATAAATAACTATGCGAAGTATTTATTATTGCGATGCTTTGGGGTATCCCGATGGTTTCTCTTGTACTGAGGATTTGGGATTAGATTTAAAAGTAAGCTAACACTTTACAAAAAAACACAGTGTTTAGATATTTTAGGGATAAGTAAGGATTTTTCTAAAAGAACCTAAACTCATTATTTGAATCTCACGACATGCTACTAAATTGTAAACTGCTTTTAAGTAATTTCTAATACAATCGGCCTGAAAAATATTAATTGCGCCTCTACTTACGCGGATTTATTGTACGTAATCGGTTAATTCGCCTCGTAAAATGAATTCTTGCACACTGCTTTTTCTCGGTTTTGCAATATCCGCTACCATTCTTTCGCTGGCAACCTCAGAAGTGGTTCGATTGAATCTGAAAACGATTAAAATTCGCTTTGTATCGCGATTAGTGTTCGTCCCGCGGATTTCCTGCCGCGACCCATTTCCGCATGAACCGTTCCGGCATTAGCCACGAGCGAAGCAATCAATTGAAAGTAATTTTCGCAGTTTTGTCAAGTCGCCGATAGTTTAAACAAACTGCATAGCAACGGCACTATTATCGCGACATGCAAATGCAATTGTGTCGGCAAATATTCAGGGTCTTAGCTAGTGTACAACATAAGCATTGGACTTTAACGTGCTTTCTGGTCTAAAGCTAAATTGAACGACTCCTCAATTTTAATTAATATGAAAAGGCAGAAAACAATGAATTTATTTTAAATGAAAATAAATAAATAGTTGATCGTTTTGATTGTTTTGATATCGCTTTGGAAGATATATCGTATTCTCCTAAATCAATGAGAACAATAATAAAAAAATAGCATATCCATGAGCTTTCACAATGGATCAATTAATAAACCAATTATTTTTGGAAAAGGATCTTTAGCGATGATGAGGTATAATTCTGATCCTACTAATATTAGGTCTACCGGAAAGTTTGGTCCGTTTTTAGAATGAAACAAAATACAGTAAACCCCCTATAACGTACACTCCTATAACGTCACCGATATTTTTTTAAATCAATAAATATTGCAAATAAATGTTATATTTTGCTTAATAGTCACAGCGCTGTTTTGTCTTTCATGTTTCTTTAAGTGGGGAGCATTTTCTATATAGTTGTGAGTTTACTTTATCCGATATTCAACTGTCTGTTACTTTGAAAATGAGAAACCTATGAGTAAAACTTGGAAATTTATATTCATCTGACTAGGTGTACAATGCCGATGAAACAGGATTATACTGGAAGATAATTGACAATAGGTATTGTCAATAGCAATAAAAAATAAAAAATCCAAAATAATTAATTTGCCATATAAAGGATTACATTAAACGTTTCAAGATATTTTGACGAAGTTTGACGAAGAGGAACCTATTACAATTCCAGAAATGTGGAAAACAATCAATATGGTCACAGTGATCCTGAAGAAGAGCCAAATTCATTTACTCCTAAGAATATTAACGAAGTGTTCGATTTAGATGTTGAACGGGCTCTGAATAAATTTACATGCAATTTAAAGAGATTACTAAAAATAAGTGAAAAACATTAGTTACTGATCGATACTGACAAAAGAAAGTAAAGTGAAGGAATTTCGAAGGAATCAAAATATTGCTAAAAACGCAAAAAAACTTGATGAAAAATTCGAAAAAAGTAAGTAATTTTTTACATTATATATGAATTGCACTATATTAGTGATGGCAAACCTTTTTGAGAAGTGGGTTAAATTTTTAATAATTATTTTGTTAATGCCAACTCGTGGCTCAAGTCAAAGGCATCAATTGTAAAGGCAGATGAGGGTTATGTCATTTTCAATTACAAATCTTTAGTAAAAATGACAATATTCGTTATAAATATTTTAATAATTTCAAACACCAATAATACAAAAGATACATTTCCTTGAAGTGTTCTGTTCAGTTGATCGAAATACCGAGTGATTGATGAAAATTCGAATAAAATCTATTGTAATTATTTTATATCCAAAAAAAACTTTATTTCTTCTAATAAATTAATATATCGATAAAAAATTGATTTATCAATATTAATGCGTAGGTCATTTAAATGCTTCATGGGTCAGTGTCTGGCCTTGGGATCATAGGTTCGTCATCACCTCACTATATAACCAAAAGAGTTAATTCGTCTCCTTTAAAGCGCTTACATAGCCCTGAACATTGACATAATATTTTTTAGATTATTAATCATTTTTTCTATTTAGATATATTTTTTTAATCCCACCCCATAATTCTATTTCACTTTTTGAATGAAGAAAACTTTTGCCCTGAAAGAACAGAAATAATTCGAAATAAAATATCTGTTTTTTTTAACCTCTATCTCTACATTTTGGATGAGGTTTTTTTATGCACGGTTTTCATAAACACGGCTTTTTCCTTCTATTCATCTACCGCGCAAATCGAGGGATGGGTTTATGTTGTAATTGTGTGTGATGTAAATCGATATGTTGTCAACAGTTGGACCAAGTGTATTGAAAAACACGATGTATATATTAAGATAATCACTCTTATATCATCATACACATAAATAATTATTACTTCAACGACATTTTCCAATACAAGATTATTTATCTCGAACAAATAAAGAATTCCATCACAAACACGTCCATTGAATTAGATACATGAAAACAAACACAGGCAAATATTAAAAGGCGCCCAATTCAAACACAACGTACGTTTGATATGTGCTTATTAAATCCAACGTATGGCTACATATAGTCGAAAATAAATATTTATGTTTTGTAACACTTGAAGCATCTTTTGATTTTTTTTCTACTCACATTCACATGTACGTATCTAAGATAAACAGTCTCTTCCAAATATTTGCTTAGAGGACATACCCGCCGCTTGATTGGGACTCATGTCACACACGTGCACCGATCTCGACATGCAATTTATTTATGAATAAAAATTAACACCGATCCACTTTGAACTAAACCGCCGAAATTTGTGACGAAACAGTTTAACCCGTAGCTGAAACAGAGTTACGACTCTGATACGAGTCCCTGGGGGACCACTCACAAATTCATGACACATATCACCTGTCCATTAAAAGCGATGGCACTTTAAATGCGTATCAGAATAATATCCAAGAAAATTAATATAACTCGCAGTATCCGACCGGCTTACTGAATTTTTCATTTAATTGCTTGTATCCGAACATCTGCCCTTTTTTTATGCGTACGACTACAATTATTTCTGGTTGTTTATCAGTTACATAATGCTATTTCGATTATATTCTTAAACTAATCCACGTCGTTACGCATCTAAATTAATTATATCCGACGATAAAGCCCTTTATTGCGTAAACCGTGTTATTGGAGTTATCAAGACGTTATAAGGATTATCCCAATTTGGTAAACACGAATTCGATAATGCGATAATATCGGCAAATACAATAGAACCCGGAGCTTTGCTCGATAAATAATAAATGAACAATTATTTGTTGGGCGGAACATGGAGTGGGTAATGGGTTAAGATGATCAGAGAGAAGTATTCAGCAATTGTTAGAAGTAATAACATTATTAAGAGATTAAAAAGTTTAAAAAAAGACGTTTCCGATTTTTTTTACTATTTTATATAAGCTAATTAAATAATGAAAGGATTATATCTTAAAGTATATATATCTTATTTTTATTAACTAATTATGTACATTTTAATATATGCATTTTTATTGCTATTTTTCCACGATAGATCGATTAAAACTTTACGTTCTGATTTACCTTCATGTGTATTTATAGTGATAATACAGTACAGTAAACCCTCCTATAGCGCTCAGTGCTATACATACAACAAAAAATAATACGTGCACATCAGTGGCGTACGGCGGACTTGATGTTGGATGTGCTGAATGTGGAAAAAAAATACAGTTTTTTTAAATGAATTGTATTATTATTTATACAAAAATTTTATTCTTCGTTTTTGCGACATAAATTTTTCAAGTAATATTAATGGAGAAAAAAATTACTCATAAAACTAAAATAGAAAGGCACATTTCAACGATAAACTTATAAAAAAAACTGTATTTTTTTCCACAATTCAGCACACCCATCAAGTCCACCATAGACCACTGATAAGAAATATGTAACTTGACCTTCAAAATATAAGCAGGAGGTGACTGTATATTAAATTTTGATTCAGAGATTTTTTTGAGAGATCGAAGACAAAGCGACAGCTCGCCAACAAATAGTGAGGTGTCTTAAACCTTTCTTCGACGGCGAGATCTCATACAAAAATCTTAAACTATCCAATACTAACCGCCAGTGGCCACTCTAAGGGCCACCACCTATAACTTTCCAACGAATTACACAGGGATTCAGAATATCTATTTATCACCTCCCAATCCCTACCAGGGGTAGCCACCGAGAACTTTTCGAAAATGAAAAACAACCATCTACCATACCAAATTGATGGTCAGCTTCTCATTACATTTTTTACATTACAGTCAACATAACTCTGCATAGAGTTGACTAGGGGCCCAATTGAACTTGATTAATACCTAACAAAACAGTGCAAAAATATGTAGATGTTGGTGTACACACATCCTTGTGTGCATAAATAAATCTGGTCTCTAACGGATTTCTCACCACAGAGCCAGTATACCCTGGGAAGGAAAACCTTAATCTGTTGATCAACAATCGGTCTAGTCTCGATACTTTCGCTCCTCTTCCTTCTTTCTAGGGGATCCCTCTCTGAGGAGGTCTTTCCCATGATGAAAGGATTGCTATTGCGCGACAGGGCTAATAATCACTTGCGACCGGCTACTTGAGACTCGTTTTGGGCGAATATTGCATATGTGCCTGTGTATATCTATATGAGTGTTATTGCGTGTGGTCTCGTTACTCGTCACTCGTATTGTCGTTAAAAGCAGATAACGCCTTAGAAGAGAGACAAACGAATACCGAGGCAAACGCCCTCCTACTTGCCTGGACACAGTTGAGAGGGTAAAATCCGATACCAACATGGTAGAAGATGTACGTCCAATGCCAGCAATGGCCAAGAGAGGGAAACTCTTTATAAAAACCGCATACCAAGACGGCTCGGATCCCCGCGGTATGGACACGAAAGGGGAGCCCTCACGTCACGTGTGAGACTCAGGTTCCTTTGGTCTCGACTACCATGCGAGAGTTTGGTAAGGTCCATGCCCTCAGCGAGTGAGAGCCTTGTGACTGGCAAATGATCGTCATCATCATCATTTGCCAGCCAACAGTTATGGCCTTCAGAGTGAAAAGGGTTAAAAATATATTCACAAATTGTGAACTTGTGCATAATCCACAGTCAAGGTCTTATTATTAACATTTATTCGCTATAGCGATCAACGTATATATCTGGGGGTCCTGTCAAATAAAAATATCTTATTTCTTTGCTGGTCTTCGGCGTCATTAATTATCGGCGAGACTTCACGGTTATTTTAAAATGCATAAAATTGCGTGCACATCTCGACGTGCATATTTTAATTATCGCCACTTGCGTCCGACAAATAGAGAATATCGGTATGCAAAATTTTCGACGAGCCAATGGTTACATCAATTCTTTTGAAGATGTACCGCGCAATGTTTCGCCGAAAGTCTACACGCGGCCGTGTATGAGTTTACGACTTTCGAGACCTAGCACAAAAACCGTACCCCAGGACCTTAAAAATTCAATACTCAAAGCTGCAGACACTAAAATGCGTGAATTATTATGCTATTGTTGGCGAGTTTACGACTGAAAATGTGCGATTAAATGCATACACAGATGTGCATCGCGGGAATCGATACTTTTATGCATGGTCGGCTTAATCAAATTATGGCGATGGCCTGCATAACTGAGACACCGTCTACACCATACAATGTTCAGGAATTATTATATTACTGCAATTATTATTTATGACATTGGCCTCGATGATTTTAAGACTATCGATTTATGTTAATAAATATGGTGTGAAAATAATAAATAAGAACTGTCTAGTATCATAATTTAATTTATTTTGTGCGATAAACCCTCGATTAAAGCAATAATTTATAATAAATTTAAATATGTCTTAATTTAATTACACACTATTTTTATTAAATATATAAATCCAATTAAAATAAATATTCTAATCGTTTAAATTATATTAAGATACCTGTTTTAATTATTCCAAAAATAAATGTATAACTTATTCATTAACTATATGTACACTCAACTCTAGATACATTGCGCCAAAACCGTGTAAAAACAGATGTATTCATAGAAAGATTTAAGATTGGTTCCATAAAATAAATAAGCCGTATTTTTTAAATTTTTATCACAATAATCACGTTAATAATGAGAACACAATAAGTGAATCCTTCATCAATATCTTGACATTTAAAAAAAATGGATTACAGTCAGCCCTCCTATTACGTTACCTCTAAATTGCTCCATTCTACAAAATACTAATATTTTCGAGGTCCAATTATTAATACATATTTCGTAAATACAGTCAACCCTCCTAAAGCGTTCACTTCTATAGTGTATGCGGCGGTTTTTTGTATAGCGTTACCTCCTATAGCGTTCTTTTTACAAAACGCAATATTTTCAAGGTTAAATTAGAATTTTCGTAAATATATTATTTAATGTGCATTTTAAATTTGTACGTGCACTAAGAAAATATTTGTCAGCGGCTGTTTGCCCCTTTACCTCGCTAGGTGTGTACTGTTAATTTTTTGGCGAATCACCGTCGAAAAACGTTCCAGGGATATTTATCACAATACAGTAAGAAAATATTTTTCTCCTTGTATAGTCGTGGAACAAATTATGATCAAGTAAATCGATGCATACGATTTTTAAAGCATTATATATTTATGTGTTAAAGAGGTTTTCAATTATTCTAATTTTTTATAAATTATGGAACTGGTATTAAAAAAATCTCTATGGAACGTGATATTTAAAATGTTCACCATTTTTTTTATTACCTTAATTATTGTTAGTTTTTAATATATTTTTATTTTATATTAATATGTATCCTAAATAAAACATCTTCGGAAAAGGTTTCATAATTTATATTTACCTTTTTATTATTTATTTATTATATGTTAAAACATTTTAAAATAATTAACTAAAAAAACTGTCTCTTTGAACTCCCCTGGCACATCTGTTGCGAATTAAAAAACTAGAAGAAATATGCTAGGTCAATGTATGCAACCCCCTCGCGCCTATAGGCATGAGCTGTTGTTATCCAACTAAACACGTGCAAGGTCATTGAAAATATAAAATAGGTCAAATGTTTGATTTGCTTCAAATCGCAAAATACAATTAAAAGAACCTAATCTCAATTTTTGTATGGGAGCCTATCTTTCTATAGCATTTTTTTCCTATAGCGTGGTCTCTATCTGAACGTTAAAGACGGGTTGACTGTATATAATACATTTACATGCTCTTTGGTTGACAAGGCGTTTTGTAGAAAATAGTGATTGAAAGGAAACGTTATAGGAGGGCTGGGCTGACTGTATTCTAAGAATAAAAATACTTTGCTTTATAATTTGGTCGATATTTCGCTTTTTTTTAAACTAATCGGTGATATGGTGATGTCTCGCATCACGTTTCACTCGCACTTGGCACATTGTATCGGATGCGAGCGAGAAATAAAATCGCGCGTGACAACAGCAGCGAATAATGTTGTTTTTATTTTTTTTTTGCAATTGCAATAAAGTACAGTGAATAATATTTATTCATTACTTGGGGTACTTAACATACCCCATCGGCACTGTTAAAGAAAAAATAATACTAACGACACCTCTAAAATATTAGAATATTCGTAGTATTATTTTGTAGAAGTAGTATTTTTTCATTTTAGTGAACTGTATTATTTAAAAACCGTGTAAATAAATTTGATAATTTAGATAGCATATAGTTTGAAGTTTACAACAAATAAACATCTATTATTTTACATAAATGCTTATTTTAAGATTATTATATAATAGATATAATAGTTTTAGATTTTTATATAAGATATTTTACAACAAATTTGATAAATTTAATTAATTAACCATGAGCCAATACTATTAACATACTTCATAATGCAATTAATATTGTTAGCAAGATAGAGTAATAAATTTACTATATTTAAGTTATAACTAATTTTGAATACACTGAGACTTTAAGATATTATTCTACTGTAGGTAACGAGGGGGAGCTCTAAATTTAATATCTACGTTTTTTTTTTATTATTATTCATTCTATGATTCAGTTATACATATTATATTATTACGAAAAATTATTAATAAAAAGTTTATTTATATAATCTAATGATTCATATTTTTCTATGCAATATTACATTCATTTAACATATTTTTTATTTTACTGTAATATAATAAATAATAATGTAGTAATTAATATAAAGTATCATTACTTTAAATACAAATTTAATTTTACATCTGTATTGTATAAAAGCTTAAGAAACATTAATATACTACGTAAATAAGTTTTTCATTATTTAAATATTTAAAAATAAATTCATTATTGTATTTAAAACCATATTTTTTTCTATTTAAGTATGAATTATTTAATTTTGGTTCTTTGATTTGAAAAAGACTTAGAAACACTGATTTTGGTAATAATGAATTATAAATTTTTAAATTCAAATCAAAATATAGAAGGATCAATAGATTTAACTTTTAATATTTTAGAGTTAGGTAAATCTTTAATTAAAAATCATTGGAATAAATAAGATCATATACAAAATTTATAGAAATTTTTAGTTTAAGAGTTACAATGGTTCTTCTTTCTCTTGACAATAATCGTAAACGTTCTTCTGGAGATTATGATAATTTATATAAAATTTTGACTAAATATTTTACCAATTAAACCAATATTTATTTATTTCCTGATCAATAATTTACGCGATACGAATCTGATATATAACATGTCATCAGTGAAAATATTTTTTTACTCATAAATTAAACTCGAAAGTTTAAATTTTAATATAAATTGGAAAGCTAGACATCATTCGAACATTTATTTAAATATTTATTAAATAAAAAAAAATTATCAACCGTAACATTTATGTAAACATAGATTATGGTAAAAAATTGTTGTTATTTTATCATTTTTTTTTGTATTAATTCAATATTAGCACACACATACGCCT
Organism: Philopotamus ludificatus; assembly: GCA_022495035.1. Taxonomy (NCBI): domain Eukaryota; kingdom Metazoa; phylum Arthropoda; class Insecta; order Trichoptera; family Philopotamidae; genus Philopotamus; species Philopotamus ludificatus. Next base: position 78,434 of record JAGXCT010035662.1, on the reverse strand, counting down.
CATTGCTAACACACTCGACGCCATTATCCAAACTGGTTCAGCCCGGACACCATTATTACTATCAACTATCCCACAACTAGGTATTACCGACAAATACACACAGATGTATGCCAAAAAAATAATAAAAAAACAAACAATTACAGCTTTTCCATATGTTTATTTTTTTTCTTTCTAGATAAAGGTGTTTTTGTGGTAATTTGCCGCGAGCGGAGCGCGTGTTGATCGAATCACCTGGACCAGGTGATAAAAGCTATTTAAATGCGCAATGGTAAAAACGGTTATTTCAAGGATAGCTTCATCTTCCATAGCCCCAAATTATGATACGATAATGGCTCGGATTGATAGGCTATGAAACCGACACTTAACCGAGAGCGGTCCAATCACAGATTTTTACGACGCTATGCGACCGACCAAGATTTTAATATAAATAATCGATTAATTAGCCGCTTACTTAAATTAATTATCGCATAGCGTTACATCGACGATGGCTCTATCTTTTGCGGGTAAAAAAAGTGACGGATCATCCGACGCTTCAAGTGAACTTAACCACTCTTCAAATGCCAAAAGTCATTGTATGACCACACAATTGACCGCTCCATTTCCGTTCCATTAAAATTAATGAACAACTGCAAATAGTCGAAAAAAAGTGCTCATTCAAAGGTCGAACAGCTGATGGCATGTGCTGAATGACAGTAGACGGTGAACAGCTGAGAACTTTTTTTTTTTTTGGCTATCCTCGAGCAACAAGTATCGCGCCCGCACAATTATGCTATTCATGGTTAAATGGCTGCCAAGTATTCGGCTTGCGAAACTGTGGTGGCTCGTGAAAATGCCAAAAAAAAGCGCCATGGAAAAAATGGCTTTTATTGTCAGACGTGATGATGCTTCGCGGAGGATGGACCGCGCGCAATTAGGGAGCTAGATTAGAACGGTGGTAATGGCGGCGATCCATTAAGTGCGGGAAAGAATTCAGGCATTTTATAAATAATGAACATTCTGTAAATGATGTGGGTAATATTCCTCATTTTTTATATTTAAAATTTAAATCAATTAATACCAGTTTAAAAAATTAATAACGTAAATAATCGTAAAAAAATGGAGATATGAATAAAGAATAATGCTATAATTCTCCTCAACTGATTCTATCCCTGACTAAGTCTAACTCTTTCTCCGTTTTCGGATTATATCTTAGTTCTTTCTCCATATATACTTCTATCTTTGGAAAGCTGTAATTCTGGACAGCCACTTTCTTCTCAATCGTCGTTTAGTTTCCACGCTAATCTGCAAAAGAGGACACTTCCGTACATGAATAATATGTTTACGATTTTTTACGGTTGTATTCTTGACTAGTTCATAGAATCTTCATCATTCTTCGATAGCATCACATTTCAAACGAATTCCACGCAATGTTAGAAACCACGGATATAACAATTCTTCGGTTATAACCATAGTTTATTTTTTATATTAATTTGTTAAACCTTATCTCAATCTATCTCATCTTCATCATAACCATTTGCCAGCCACAAGGCTCTCACTCGCTGAGGGCATGGGCCTTAGCAAACTCATGCATGGCAGTCGAGGCCAAAGGAACCTGAGTTTTACACGTGACTTGAGGGCCCCTCTTTCGGATCCATACCGGTGGGACTCAAGCCGTCTTAGTATGCGGTTTTTTGTAAAGAATTTCCCTCTCTTGAACATTGCTAGAATTGGACGTAATATTCTACCTTGTTGGTATCGGATTTTACCCCCTCAACTGTGTTCAGGCAAGTAATAGGGGGTTTGTCTCGGTATTCGTTTATTCTCTTCTCTAAGGTGTTATCTGCTTATAATAATTAAAATATCAATGAGTCACGAGTGACAAGTAGCAAGCGACCACACATACATTCCTATATAGATATACACAGGCATATATATGCACATCTGCCCAAAACGAGTCTCAAGTAGGAAGTAGCAAGTGATTATTAACCCTGTCGCTCAATAGCAATCCTTTCATCATGTGAAAGATCTCCCATAGAAAGAAGGAAGAGGAGCGAAAGTATCGAGACTAGACCAATTATTGGTCAATAGATTAAACTACTTTTAAGTCTCAGTTTTTCAGCTTCTTCTAACAGTAGACACTTTTTATCATAGCTTGTAAACTACACCTTTCATTAATCTGCTTCACATGCTTTGAATAACTTACCCATTAAAATCTCTCTCTCCAGATAAAGTTCTACAGTCAAATGCGACAAATGAACGACCTATAGTATCGAAACTAATGCTGATATGAATGCAGTAATTACGTTCCGTAGGTTTTTGACAATACGATCGTAGTTTTAGGAACCACCTAGGTTTTAGGAGATCCACTGATCCACTAAGAGACTTTAGACGAAGAAAGTCTGGCATAGAATGGTTTGTCGGAGGACTGGGGTCACCCGACTAAGGACAACCTGCTTGTAGAGGAGTATAAATCTCATCCAAGTAGTATTTAATAGTCGTTGGGATCTAAAGGATATTGGCACAATTTCAATTAGTTCAAATCTCGTGTCAACTCTATAGATTCAATCTATTAATATAATATCAAAATTCAGTAGATCATCTACCTCCGAAAACGGACAAGATATATGAAGAAGAAAAGTTCCCAAATATATTTTGGAGATATTTTTATCTTAAACGAATCTTCATCTATTTTATCTAGAATATAACCGCACTTTATTTTTTATAAGAAGTAGAAGTTCCTGGAGATTGTAAAAAAAACGTAAAATTGAGTATTTTAGACAAATCAATAGTGGACTAAAATATTCTGCGGACCATCTTGGAGGAAACAGTGAAAGTTAAACGGTGATTGAGTAGAAATAAGCTATCGTGGCTTCGCAACTGGAGTGGATTGGGAGTTCTAGAATAGTTTCAGCTTGCCAAAATTAGACAAATTTAGGGAGAAATAACTTATTTAATCGCCTACATCCGAAAACAGACAAGGGACCTGCAGAAGAAATGAAGATTAGATGTAATAAATAGATAGAGATTAATTTCTTGACGGGTTAATATACAAATAAATAGAGAATTTGCCTGATAAGAATTCTACAATCCTTCAACTCGTGACGTGAAGAGGAGAGGACAAAAAGCTAATACTGGTTAAAAACGAAAGCAGCAGATGAAGAAATGAATTCAAATTAGATACAGGTAGTCAATTTCTGACTAGCCATGGCAATTTAAAGGCTAAGCTTTAAGAGTTTAGCCTAGTAGTATCTTCGACACAGTTTCATCCTGGTTACAAAAGAGTCTTCTAGTATATTATTAGACAACCGAATCAAGAGAGAGCTGGAGAAGAACCATCATATTTTATACATTCTCTCATAATTCTTCTAAAGTAATTGATTTTTCCAACGTTCAAATAGTTGACGGGAAGCTACTCAACGTTTCTGCGCTTGAACTGGACCCTCAGTCTCTCCTAGCATATTGTATGGCTCTCTCTACATATTTATGCTTAGAACATCTGAATCTTAATCCGAACGATTTTTTATAAATTGTCATTTTATTGATTAAATATATTTCGAGTTGGCAATGTTTGAGGACCATCAAATCCCACCATCCGATAAGCCCCTACCTGTGCCATTCGCATACACATCCCGAATCGATTATCCACAGGGGTAAAGAATGGAATAGAATTTCAAGAGACCAAACAGCATCGGCCGAGACAGAACGAACGTTACCAAGAATGTGTTCTGGCAGGTCGCAGACCGTTACAGTCCCCCGCAGTCCCATTGACACCTGGGACAGGTGACACTGTCATCTGTTGGCCCACGTGATCTCCGACACCGTTCTGCAACATGCAGACGATCGAATACTGAGCCATCGTTATTAGAAAGCGATAATACATATATATTTTTTTAACGACATTTATACGGGATTAATTCGCGAAATGGGATTTTCTCGGTACCTTTTAAATTAAAGAACAAACGCGCGGGATTATCCGCCGAGCATATGACTGAAATTTTTATTACATGTTACAGTTTATTTCGCGCCGAAACGCGTTACAATTTGGCACAAAAGTGACATAAAACCGTGCAATTAATAATTAAAATCTCGGCTAAATTAATTTAGCAGAAGCTTTCTGCGCGCTTTAACTCTTAACAGTCGGTTCGCACACACGTAACTGTGGCTTTTTAACTCTCCAGTGGATTAATTGAAAAAAATATATTTATATAGAAATTCGTGGGGATAAGAGGCGAAAGATAAAAACAAATTTACATGAAAAAGCTATTATTACATTATGGATCGTTCGCAATAAGCCATAACTCATTCTGATTAATACGTTTGACTGTTTTTCGTACGGTGGGCCAGATTATTAATATTTTACCATAAAAAACGTATTTAATATTAAAAAAAAATAATACACATAATGAATATGGAGTGAGTTTTTAGTGCGGATTCAGATTGGACCCATGCTGTTAGCGTTCATGAAATAATTAATCCTGACAAAAATTCATATGTAAAATGTTTCGTAAATAAATAATTCGTATGCGAAAATCCAGCCGTATATTTGCATTGTCGAAATTATGATTCATCAATTCTACATTTTGATATAATAAGCTTAATTTATTAGTCGCCATATTTCATTTTAAAAAATATTAATTTAAGCTTAAATTTACATAAAAAAAATTGTTCTATAAACATATTATTTTCCTAACCCAGCCATGCCGATGGACACCCCAAGTTTTTCTTGAATAATTATTTTAATGTAAATCCTACATGTCATAGAATTGATATTAAATATAATCATTATCTTTTATTGACTGCAATTACGAAAATAAAATAAAAACAACAATATTCGCTGCTGTTACCACGCCAGCGATGATTTTTTTCGCCTGCATCAGGTACGACGTGCCGAGTGCGAATGAAAGGTGCGAGTGACACGTACTGCGTGAGCTCAGTCTATTGGTTAGTTAAAAAAAACAAAATATCGACCAAATTATAATGCATAGCTTAAATAACTATTTTTATTCTTAGAATAATCTATTTAAAAAAAATGTTAGGGGTAACATAAAATACTTGGGGTATCTGAGATACCCCCTTTGGAAGACGCGGTTGTTTTCGAGCCGCCGCGACGGAGGCGTTAAATTGTATTATTTATTAATATTAATTTACATTAAAAACTTAATAGCTATTGCTCTTTCTAAGCGATTTTGTCTGTATCCACAAGCGCACCGTCCATATGGCCAGATTGTGCGGCGCACACAGGCGCCTGAAAAATATTTAATATTTTTTTTTTTTTTAAATAGAAAAAAAATACGATTTGTTACTCCTAATTATTTTTCATAAAATGTTCTTTTTATTATATACTATAGGGGCTCCAATTAAAGTTCTGCACACAAACGTGGGACACTGTCATTGCGTCACTCTCTGTATTTCCGATATTTTGGCAAAATGTCGTCTTTTTGATTTTTTTTCTTCGTATATAAGAATAAGTCTAAGGTCCTTGTAATAATAAACGATATTGAGTGCCGTGGATTTTATAATTGATGATCTTTAAATAAATTAACATTCGTCGACGAATGCGGAAGCCTTATCGATAGCCGAGCGCCATCATCGCGGCGCCCAACCATGTACCCATTGTCGATCTGTTAGCCGAAGAGCAAACCAGTCATCTATTATCCATGATTGGACTAATCAAATAGCCAAAAGTCAGTGTTAGAAAAAAGCGGGGCAGGTGCTAGCCGGGCGGAGCTGTTTGCCCGTGGCATTAGTAGGCCATCAAGTTTTATTGCGGCGAATGTTTCGGCCGAGACAAGTTTTTCCTCTAAAAACAGGTGAATTGAAAGACGTTAAATTTAATGAATCGCGTAAAATTTTGTGGGAAACTTTCGAGTATTCCATCGGCCATTGTAAAATTTTACGCAAATACCCCGGGAGGCCGTAAATTATCGGTTCTTGTGCAAACTAGAGCATGTTCCGCGGCTGGGACGTCGTAAATAGACACGGAACCCCCCTTCAGGTATACAACGTACTCGTGAGAAATCATAATATTGTGAATATATTTTCAACTGTCTAAAAACCGGCCCTGATAACTTTAGTATTTCTTAAAAATTGTATTTGTAAGGTGGGGTCGTTCTTTTGTCATCTCCGCTATATCTTTACGCCGTGACGCAGCTCCCTCATAAGAAATTCATGCATAGGGGCCCAACTGTAATAGAGGGTACCGAGAAAAATATATTTTAAGATCCTATTTGAAATATTTAGAGATGTTCTTAAATTAAATTGATGATTGTGTCGGTATTTAAGAGGACTTAAATCTAATTTATTTCTGTGGAATTAATTGTATGTATTGCCTTCGAGGTTAGAAATCCGAAGAAGAACCATGCTGGCAAATAGTTGATACTTCGGACTTAATAACGTTTACGATCTAGAATCTAGACTCCACTCAAGGATGACCATAGTCAAGCTCTATGAAACCCTTATCAGACTCGTCCTGACATTAGGGCCTAAAGCTGTACAAGGCAAAACAGACAAAGCAGAGTCAAAAGCTGTAACAGATGAACATATACCGGTAAAACATTTCTATCCAGACTCAAATCTAAAGCATTCCACAGCCAATTAACAGAAAATACTTCATTATCTTGTAGTCTTTCTGTTTCTGGAGTAAACAAAGAATTTACAAGACTGCATCCTAATGTCTAAAAATTATGACTATTCTTGATGCATATATTCTTGCTTATAGCTCTCCAGGATCATCTGCTATTAAGATAAAGCCCATGGCGGACTTTACTTCGTCGTTCGAATAACTATGCGTCCTTGTACGTTACCAAGTGCGACAAACTTCTTCAGGCTTTCGTTTCTTTGAGAAGCCCAAAGTGGCTAAGAGTATTCTTGAGACCTCCGAGAATCCTTTTGGGAGTCTGCCATTTTTTTGTTTCCAATTTCTTCTAGAACAACCCTTTGGATGATATATATTATTGTTTATAAATATTTGTTATTATTTTTTAATATTTCTTATTATTTCTTAGTATTTATTATTGTTTATTAGTATTTATTAGTATTTATTAGTATTTATTAGTATTTATTAGTATTTATTAGTATTTATTTAGTATTTATTAGTATTTATTAGTATTTATTATTATTTATTTATTATTATTGATTATTATTCATTAATTCTTTTTGAAAAAGCTGTGGCCATGTGGAAGTAGTCCCTGCAGAAAATGTTGTACCATCAATAGAAGTTGAATACCAAGAGACAATTAACTTTTGTCGTCGTGTTGGTGGAGAAGGATTTGACGATATGGATATTCATGAAGAAATATTGGACGATCCCACGTTAAATGATGAATAATTGGCCAAAATGTTGGATGAGCCAACACGATAATAGATGATTCGGAAAGCAGTTGCAGCGAAGTAGCTACGCGTTTCACATTAAATACAATAATGACGGCTTGGGATTGGCTGATAAATTAGAACATTTTTTTATAGAAAATGATCCTGTAACGGAAAGAAGTTTGAAGTTCGAGAGGGAATTACAACAGATCTTGGCCCCTTATAACGATATACGTAAAAATGTATACGTTAAGAACAATTGCTTATAATATAATTTTTATAGGCTAAATCCTAAAATAATCCAGAATCCTCTGACGATAAAAACTTACAACTGATCTCGAAAAAGAGTCAAATACATGGAATTGTAATCGATAGCGATGATGAATGACTGATCTATTATATGTTGTTAATGTTTTTTTTTCACAATAAATACGTAAATCTATATTGTTATAAATAATAATAACTAATTTTGATATTTTTTTGGAACGTAACCCCTAATTTTGTATGAATTACAATCCTCGTATAACACGGGGTTTTTGTGGAACCATATGACCGTGTTATACGATTCATAGGTGTATTTCTAAACAGTCCTTCGAAAATATGTATAGTCTGACATCTTTGGAGGATACCACAACGTAATTTTAATATAAATAAATATTAATTGATTTCAATTAATAATAACATATAATAAATCCAAATGAATTAATTAAAAGATTTTTGTAAGATTTGACGTCGTTTAACCGGGAAAAATGAACCCCTAGGATGCTGAACAAATATATTTCGTTGTTTTTTATACCAGCAAAAATACATCTCAGTGGAAAAAGGGTTTATTGATGATGCAAATATTATATTTATGTTGATAGGGTTGATTTATGCGACGAAAGCAATGCTATTTATCATAATTAGATGATGATTTTTTAAAATATGTTTTTCGGATTGGGCCAGGGTATTTTCATTGGACGCTAAATTATACAGATTTCCCCCCCGATTTTCGCGATTTCGCAGGTTTCAGCGCTTATTTCGTACGGGGCGATAAAATCTCGAGATATTTAAACTGGAGTGATTGATATTGGCGCGGCCCACCGTTGATACAGCGCTGGTGTTTGTTATTCAATTTGGCCCAATTTCCGATATGTTGATTGATTGTTATTATAGGGCACGTTTTCCATTTCAATTTGCCTTGTCGCAGAAATCTGAGTTAGCAACCGAATAAATTACATTTATAATTACGTCGGACACTTTAATGGGGCCGGCCCTGTGCGTTGTATGGGGCCACCAGCGGCGTTACGCAACCGGGCCATTGTGATATTGCAAGAAACGCTCTCGGTCAATTTGGCATTGTTCAATTTTGGGGAAACGATAATTTCGGCTTTTGGGTTTGGTCTGAGAACGATTTTCATTTCAGACAATAAACACACAGCGCAAACAAACACGTATAATTTATTTATTATTATTTTTAAATTTCGAAATAATACGAAACGCATATTTTTATACGATCATCTATACAAAAAACCCCTAAAAATTGTCCTCACAAGATATACTATAAGTATGTTCCAGGAATTTTCCATTCTTTCAATCTTCGAAACAATTCTGGAATGCAATTTTCAGTATGGCGCCTAGCTCCCTCAGCGATTATGTCTATATCTTGTCAATATTTGCCTCCCCCTTCATATTTTATACTTATTCCAGAATAGGAAGAAATTGGCGAGGGTCATATCTGGCGAATTCAGAGACCGATAGATAACAATAGTGTTATTTAAACCTTAAAAAAACTTTAAAAAAAGTTTTTCGACAAATAAAATTAAAACTAATACTCAATATGGCTATCAATGTCAAGATACGCTAAGGACAATACATATACAGGTTTTACACTTCAAATTGGACGTTTTGCAAATCAAATTGGACGTTTTGCAAATCAAATTGGACGTGCTTTATAACAATTGATGTCGTTAAATCAAATTAGATACCTCATTGTATTTTATAAAAAAGTTGTACATTTATAATATATACCGTTAGAATTGCATGGCACAGTCAATTTCTCACTCTGCTGTTAATTTAAATATTTTCAAGATTATTTGTAAAACTAGCTGAAATGAATTTAAATGCTGTATGGTTGATCTTAGATAATGCAAGCATCCACCATAATCAAGAAGTGCGTGATATTGTTGAACAGTCCGGTCACACACTCATTTTTTTGCCACCATATTTACGTGATAAATGAGTCTGTTGAAACTGTCACTTGTTGTACGACTTTTTATAAAATACAACAGGCATCTAATTTCCATTTTATAATACGTCCAATTTTGATTTGCAAAACGTCCAATTTGATTTGTAAAACGTCCAATTTGATTTGTAAAACGTCCAATTTGAAGTGTAAAACCTGTATGACATATTAATTTAATTAAATTTATATATTTTTTTAAATAATTTAATGAAAATTTCGATTATTATATTATTTTCGCGCCAAATGGTATTATTAAATTTTCGCGCCAAAACGTATTTGGCTCGAATATCAGGTTTTGATTTACATTCACTATAAAAATTAAGTTTTAACGTATATAATAGGATAGAATATACAATAGGATATGTATAAGTTGAAAAATTAAATTAGGATTTTTATTAATATTTTTTGTGATCAATATAAACATTTTTAAAAAATATTATGTTAAAATTTTGAGCGTCAAAAAAATTCGCGAGTTTTCTTGGACCATTTTTTCATATGTGTGTTTCGTGTTTCGTTATGTGTGTTTCGTGTTTGATTCATAGTATATTTTTTTTTATAGAATCATGTACAATAACCTTGTTTTACAATATCATGCCTAACTAAATTATTATCGCAAGTTAAAAATATGTTCACCATATTCTTGACTTGGGTTTTGAACAAAAATTAATGTTTTGAACGAAGATTCATTTTAAAAGCTGTAATAAATTTATTAATTAAATGATCGAAATTCCAAAATAAAAACTGAATTCTATATATCTATATAATAAGACATGTGGACGTTGAAAAATCGAATTAATAGTTTTAGTAAATTATAAATATTATATTTAAATTTTGAATGAGCGTCGAAAAAATTCGCGAGTTTTCTTGGACCATTTTTTTATATTCCTGTGTTTGATTCATAGTATTTTTTTATAGAAACATTTAAAAAAGATGTAGTTTTTAAAATTATGCCTAATTTATTATCATATACACTTTAATATGGCACATACGTATTAATAAAATATGTTCAATATATTCTTGACTTGGATTGGAATAAAAATATTTAATTAGATAATTTAAAAAAGCAATAATAAATATGAAGAACATAATAAAAACGCTAACTAATTAAATGCCGAATAATTACTAACTATTCTCAATATTTATTTAAATACATACCAAATTAAAATATTAATCAATAATCAAAGACAATTAATATTATTACGCTTTAACCTTCTAATAAATATACAAAAATGATATTGATTGATAATGTATATTTATTCTTAAAAACATGTACTTATAATTTATTTAAAATTAATTTAAAAAAATATTTAAACAAACACAAATTAATATCAGTGGCATTGGTGCATATTGGATATCCCAAGTTTTTGATTTTTCTCAAATAACTCTTTTAATATAAATCATACATGTCCACACACTTTTTGTATTTGTCTAAAAATGTCTAAAGAATAATAATATAAATAATAAATGATATTAATTATAGAATAATATTAATTATAGAATAATATTAATTATAGAATAATATTAATTATAGAATAATATTAATTATAGAATAATATTAATTATAGAATAATATTAATTATAGAATAATATTAATTATAGAATAATATTAATTATAGAATAATATTAATTATAGAATAATATTAATTATAGAATAATATTATAAATAATCATTTTCTGCAATTGCGAAAAAAAATAATAACAATGTTTTTTCTCGCTCGCATCCGGTACGATGTGTCCGAGTGCGAGCGAATCGTGACAAAATATCGATCAAATTATGAACCATACCATCAATAACTATTTTTATTCCTACGAAAATCTATTATTTAAAAAAAAAATTAAGATATTGATGATGGATTCATTTATTGTGTTCTCATTATTATCTCTCACTATTATCATTAGTTATTGATTAAGTTATACATTAATCTTTAGAATAATTAAAACAGGTATCATAAAATAATTTAAATGATAAGAATATGTATTTTTATTGGATTTATATATTTAATAAAAATAGTGTGTAATTAAATTAAGACATATTTTAATTTATTATAAATTGTTGCTTTAATCGCGGGTTTATCGTATAAAATATATTAAATTATGATACTACACAGTTCTTATTTATTATATCCACACCTTCTTTTTTTTAAAAAAAAATCAGAAACCATTAAAAAATGTTATTAAAATAAATCGATAGTCTTAAAATCATCGAGGCCAATGTCATAAATAATAATTGCAGTTAATATAATAATTCCTGAACAACATTGTATGGTAGAGGTGTCTCAGTTATGCAGGCCATCGGCCATAATTTTAATAGTCATTTTTCACCAAGCAAAGAATGGTAATCATCCAGAGGTCGTCCGTAAAACTTGAAACTTATTTATACATTAGATATTTTTTTACTTATATAATATTAAAATTTATAATGTTTATAATAATAAAAGACATATATGATAAGATTATTTTTACGCGATTTCTAATACGTGGTTATCTATATTGATATACATTTACCTAAGCACGTATTTAATAATTATGAAACGCATAGTTTTCATAAAGTTTGATACAAAACCGCAGATTGCAACAATTATACGTAACGATAGAGAGAAAAAAATAACATTGAAAGCGAAACTGGCAGCATTATCAACACATTTTCAATCTTGCAGATATTACCAAATTGTTACGTAGTAACATCACGTTCGAACATAATTACATACTAATATTCTGAAAACAGTGCACCGGTTCGTGATCGAGAGCTATTTATCAAGCATCGAATTTAATTAGATATTAAATATAATATAACCCGATGCATAAATTTAAATTAAAACAAACAAATTCGATTTTACGACGGGGCCCCGAAACAAATACGCTCATTGAGTTACGAAAATAATAAACGCGATACGATCAATCGTTTATCCGAGAGCGATTCGCACTTCAATCGACGAATATTTATCTAACGTTTAATTTAAATATAAATTTACGTTCGGCCACCCCTGACTTTTACGAGGTGCGTTTTATGAGAGCGCAGTTATGCAAATAAATAATTATTTTAATATCCGAAGTCTTTGCTAATGCAACTGACATTCGCTAACAATAAAACGATGCAACGAAATTAAACATTACCCAGAGTATTTCCATTAGGATAAGATAAACAATTTCGTGTGCAGAATTTTGCACTGGACGCAAGATACCTAAGAAATAATATTTAATATAGAATCTAATGTAAATAAGCAATGCTGGATGAAGCAACTGATTTATTGCCTGAATCATCCGCGTTTGCGTTCGAAATATAGCTCAAAGAATTTTAGTATTGTCAGCTAACTAGTCGCCAATGCCATTGAGTTGCGTCTTCATTATTTGGAAATAGCCATTCATCCAGTCTGGATCGTTACCTCATCGATATGGCACGACTATGGATATTTAAAGATAATTGTGGAAAATCTCGGATGTCAAACTACTTATATGGATAGCTGGGATGACTACTACAGAAATAGGGTAGGTGAGATCATCGACAAGGTGACAATCGATGGCTTCCACAAGAGGACGTACGTAGCTTCAATCTGTGAATAGATTTAGATTAATGGTTCCAGCAGCCAGTGATGAAATCTGAATATGCGGGAGCGAAGCGACGTAAAAGTGCAGTCGGCGAAGACTCGATGTAACATTGTAACAACATTCTCCGATATTATTCTAGCTGCCGGCAATTGTATGCCTTAATCCTATTTACATATTAACAACTACCGTGACAACTACACGGAGAGAGCGAGAGACGCCTCTGTGACAGATTCGCAAACTCGGAATTTAATTTTCGCATGTGTGTCTGAGCATCTGATTATTGCACTAATATAATTAACCGTGAGTAATCGAGCAGTTAGTTATCCAGGGTATGTTTAAACTAAACGCAGAGTTAACCGCTCAGTCGCGACAGAATCGAATTTAGAGAATTTCGCAGTGTTTGCAGACAGACGGTCGGTGGCGAAAAGTGGAAATTCCAGGGCGTGGCCGATCGAATGACCCCAGTGACAGCGGCCATTAACCGTTTGATAATTGGGTGTTAATCGAATCTGCAGATACGTTATTGACAGCGACTGCGAATCTTGGTGATCGATATATTACTCTAAAACTAATAAATAGTTTTAGACACATATATGTCCTTGACATAAATTAAAAATATTATTTATTAATAAGAAGAAGCTGTTGGAACGTCATATCATATATGGATTTGTTTTAAATTTATTGTTAGCTGTGTTTGAGAACTAACTTTTAAATCAGACAACGTCTAGTTTACATGTAACGATGAGTTCGATTCGTGTGCGCATGAACGTCATGCGCGCAGCACCGAAAGCGTTAAATACTTTGTTTTTAATATTATATCGATGCTGATTTATAGTTTTTCAATAAAATAAATTTAAAAATATATACATATATCCTTTGCACATTGAAACTAGCTCTGAAAACAGAGCTGAAACTGTAATATGATATCTAAATTAAGATTAGATTTGGTAGTCAATTTTGCTGTCGAATGGGTTTTGAAATATGGAAATGTCTCCGAAAATACTCAGTAATATAACTTGAGCAAGGAAAACATATTTGTTGTATAAAATTCTGTTGAAAAGTATTTTTTTTCCTTTTAATCTTTAAAGTACTGTTTCAAGATTATTTTATCAAGAAATTGTTCTAAAATTTTAATAAAAGAATAATTTATACTAAGGTTAGAGGTAAATTTTCTGGGGAAAATAAATAATAGAAACTAAACATTCCAGAGTAAGTCGAAATATTTAAATTTTATTTATGATAAAATAACAATCTATTATTCCTGATCAATGAACTATGAAGAATATTATGACGTAATCCTGATCTAGCATATCTAACTAGAAGATAAATATAACAAGGTAAATTTGGCAAAATAGATAAATAAATTGCCTTGATTGATGATGGAAAAAAATAATGATAATACTAATTTTAATCAAATATTATGTTTTCTTAGTAGTACTAGAAATACATTATTCATAAAATATTAATTTTATTAATAATACTATTACTATTGGAATAGTTCAGTCCCACTATATTTTATTATTATTTTATGATTATAAATTTCGTTGTTATGTCAAGGTATTATTATTTTTCTTAAAACAAATCCCAAGTTTTTGATATTTCTCGAATAACTCTTTTAATATAAATCCTATATATCACAAACTTTTTTTATTTGTATAAAAAAGTCTAAGGAATAAATTTAGCTTTATTGCGAGTGAAACGTGCGAGTGACACGTGCTACGAGAGCTCACTTTTCGGCAAGTTATCGTCAAGAGCGTTGTCATTTGTGCGTCAAATTATTTTAAAAATCAAAAATATCTACCAAATTATGAAGCATATCATAAATAACTATTTTTGTTCATAGAATAATCCATTTAAAAAAAAATGGCAAGATATTGATTAATAATTCATTGATATGTTTACTTGAAATGCTTGGGGTATCTGAGATACCCCCTTCGGACGATATGGCAACGAAATTTATGGACAACGTACCAAGAAATGTCTTGTATTTGAGGTCACAAACTTTTTGACTAAATTATTATTAAATTATAATTATTATTGCAGTGTATAATAAATTACATCGTATACCAGTGTTAAATGATATTTTCTATAACTATTTAATTTTATTATAACTAAAGATGTATGTTTCTGCTGTTTCCTCATATTTTTCTCGATATATTGCAGCCGATCAGGTGTTAGATTAAGATATTACGAATCATATTTAGTTTATTATGGATAGACACTGATCATAATAATAATTTTCGATAGGGAATATATACCGTAGACTGCCATGTAAAAATATACAGAAGCCTTATGAGAATAGCTCATGTTCCATAAAATCAATTCTCAATTTAATAAAAATCAACGTCATGCTTTGAATTAATACTATTTAAGTTATGAGATTTTAGAAAAATCTCTATATTAATAAAATCACATTTATGGCACAATAATAAAAAGAATGGGCATTAAATAAATAATATTAAATAGAGCACGATAGAACGAGCGTCCCGAACGCAATCCTAATTAATGAATTGTTTGTCCTAATATATTTTTTTCTAATCTCACGACGCCATCCGCAGTCGTGGATGGATCGACGCCTGTGGACGCCGGGCTGGCATTAGATCATCATCGTTAGTTACGCGCCGATTCCGAACAAGATAAATACGGGAGGAGTGTCGTTACACAATCCGCGGCGCTTACACATATATCGTCCCGGTGAATAATGTCCTCATAACAAATAGCCGTCGATATATTCACGTGTCACACAGAAACTCATTAGCTTTTTATAGATGCTGCTATGGGGCTGTGTGCTCGGTCTATTTGTCCACGGTACGCATCGACGGATGAAGAAACCGACTACGGTTCAGCCGACGGAGCGTGGCTCTCAGACGGACGATGGAAAATTCGGTTAATTGATTGTATCGGAATTTTCAGCCATAAATGTTACGACAACGCTGTAAAATTTCACGTTTTATTCCGACGATAATTTAGTTTTTTAGTGTTGCATTGTCAGCTCGTTCGTGGCGATCTTTAATTGAGCATTTCTGAGTTCGCGCTCAATTTAGAAATCATCAAATTTTATAGATTGATAAATATATTTTAAGCGAAGCTTTTGCTTCTCTTTTGCTCAACTAAGAGACCTCCCTTTTTTGAACGGATCCCCATGATGAAAGATCAGTACTAGCTATGACTTGCCTCAAGCCGAAAACACCTAGAGAAGATAGCAACGAATACGAAGGCAAACCACCTCCTACTTGCCTGGACAATTGGGGAATGGTGACTTTTTAAATAATAATAAAATGATGAACTTATAGATCAGGGGTGAGCAACCCGCGGCCCGCGGGCCGCATGCGGCCCGCGAGGCTCTTTTGTGCGGCCCGCCACGCTTTCTCGTGAAACCCATTTTGACTTTTAAAAATTCCAAGTGTCCCGCAATCTAATTGTACCTTAGGCTTGTTAATTTCTTACTAATTTTTGAAAATGATGCTATAATCATTGATAGGCAATGATATCGTGCTTTATTTATGTGATTTAATTTCATGCGTTACGTTGTCACCACGCCTGTAATAAAACGTCTTAATTTCCTTAAATCTCGAGCGTTAAATCACCGCCAATTTAAAGAATTTTTAAATGATTTAAGAAGTGTAAATGGTGATGTAATTTACAACACAGAAATTCGTTGGTTGAATAGAGGTGCTATGCTTAAAAAGGTATATGATTTAAAAAATGATATTGAATTGTTTGTGGAAATGAAGGTATATATATTTTCTCAAGTCGAAGATAAAGACAACATGTCACATTTTACACATCTAAGATAAGAAAATCCTTCAGAAACCCAAAAATATGCCCAGCATTTAGAAAAATTAATAACGGAATTTCAGTCGCGATTTAAAATATTAAGATCAGAAAAAACTGCTCTTAGTTTTAATATTTTTTCTTCACCATTTAATATAGAAGTGGAAACAGTTCCAGCTACAGCTACAAATGAATTAATAGATTTACAAACGACACACAGATTTAAGAAATAAATTTTACAATGTTGACTTACATAATTTCTATCAAAATTACATGAATTTAGAAAAATTCTCACAATTGGGCGCTCATGCAAAGCAAATAATAACACTTTTTGGAAGTATGATGTACCTTTAGAAAGCTGCCTACGATCTTTCTCCGTTATTTTTATAGCATTTCTGTAATTTTATATTTTTTGTTGTTGTTTTTTTTTTTTTTTAGATACTTTGAGTTTTTTATTTTTTGTATTATTATAATTTTCTTACGTTCGGCCCGCGCAACATTTTTAAATTTGTAAATGGCCCGTTGTAAAAAAAGGTTGCACACCCCTGTAATAGATCATATTAGATGGACCCAAATGGAATATCGCATTTTCGAAAAGCATAGTTTCAGATTAATTTTCTTCAGTCCTTTGACTGCGAAAGACGTGTTTGAATATTTTGTGTGTCGTGAAAAGTCTCCAATCTTCGATTTGAGTAGAATTATTTTTTTGAGTGTCACTTAAATATTGACCGAGACATTTCTCAGAAGAACATTTGCGTAACTGTTGTTTCGATGATTGAATATTTGCGATGTTTATCGAGACGCATTAAACATCGGGAAATATTTAAGATAATTAAAATAATTTAAATCAGGCAATATTGATTTGAAAAATGAGCCTAAAGTGGACGTTTCCGTGAAGTGGATGAAGCTGCCCTGAAATAAGAGGTTGAAAAAAATCGGACTCTTCGAGACGTATTTAATGCTTTCTTCGTATATTCAATCACTAAAACCTTTCTTCGTTTTTAAAAAAAACAACTAAAGGTCACAAAAGAGGTTATATTATTTTATACTATTTTTTTTAAGTAGTCTTCGGGGCCCCTAACGATCGGGGGCCTGATGCTCCAGCATCAAAGCATACCTATAAGTCCACCACTGTGCTTAAACATAGTGGGGATGATAAAATTTGATAACAATAGTGGCCTAGTCCTCATACTTAATAGAAGTAACACTTTTACTGGTTTATAAAAGCCTAAATAATCATTTATACTTCAAAAATTCAAACCAGATACGGACCATATTTTTTTTAATGGTAAGGCAATGATTTAAGAACATTCTCCAGGATTCATCTTATCCTTTGTCGTGAGTATCAACGTTTCGTCGCCAGTTATTGAATATCAAAATTGTTCTAAATTCGTAGCTGTAGTTAGTGAGCATTCAATTTCACATGTTTTTTCACGTTCCCAATGCAATGAAGAGTTCTTGTCAAAAAAGTTTTTGACAAATTCATCTTAAGTGTCGGTCACTATTCTTTTTGTTTTTAAATTAAAATCTCCCGCATGTTTTTTTTTACCAAAAACATGTGTGAATGTTTACTGCAACACAACCGTATAATTTGCGAGTCCAGTGATTGTTTTGCGTCCTTGGCCTTTCTGTAGTAATAAAGGCTGTTGCATCGATTATACCCCGGACCGTCAAACGTGTAAAAATATCAGTCTATTTAAAAAAAACGTCTAATAGGGATCTGAAACAGTTTTAAAAATTGTTTGTATTAAAATATAAGAGCCACAAACGGACCCACCAAAAAAACACTGACACCATTAAAACCTTTTCCTTTAAAATTTGCATTAAATTAATATTGAAATAATAGGTCTACCGGAAAGTTCAACCAAATATTTTTGGAAAAGGATCTTTACCGATAATGAGGTATAATTCTGATCCTATAAATATTAGGTCTACCGGAAAGTTCTGTCAAGAAAAAAATCCTTTTTTGACAACATCGTAGATTTCAGAAAAGCTTGATTTAGCTCAACAAACCATTTCGGACCATATTCGGAAACTAGGATTGGCGTAGAAATATTCGAGATGGGTGCCACATGAGTTAAGCGAGAAGAATTTGAATGATCAAGTCATCATATGCACATCTCTAATTGTAGGAAACAAAATCGAACCCTCTTGGACCGGATGATAACTGAAGATGAAAAGTGGATTATCTATGTAAACATATTAACACTCAAGGACCCGGTCCCGCGTTAGTGCGGAAATTTTCGTAAACGGTAAACACCCGCTCCCGCACTAACGCGGGTTCACATGAAACGTGTTATCTAATACGCTACAAAAGGCTTTCTTTTAAAGTTTTACGACTCGACACAGTTTCATTCATTGCTCTGCATGCCCTTTGTAAAATATATGACATATGTATTTATTTATGGCTAAAAACTGTCCTTGAAATAATAGATATTTGGATCGAAAACTTTTCAGTACTTACACATCGACTGTAACGAATTTATATTTTTATTTATTCATTCAACAAAATAACTATTTTGGAATATATATGTGGTACAACCCGTCACATCCTTTATTACAAAGCTAAAATTACCTACATACTACATAAAGATATCTATTTGTTTTTATCGTCTAAAATACAATAAATCATCATTTTCACAGCTCGAAAATTTTATTTCTTATCTAAATATCCTAATAATCTAATATAAGTATACTATACTTATAATACTTCTTTTTTGACCAAATTATCTCCAATAGGAAAAAAGTTATTAAGCATTTTTTATAGAGCCGCGCAAAATCGCAAGATCGATTAAAAGATGCGGGTTTAGGTGTAAGTTTCGTCTGAAAACAGCGGGTGCTTGAGTGTTAAGGAGAAGAGCATATTGTAAATCTGGAAAACCTGCCCCCCCTCCACCACTAGACCAAAGTTGGGCCTGAATAAGAGGAATGTTGTGTATATGGTGGGACATTCGAGGACCTATACATTTTGAGCTGTTGAAAACGAACGAAAGACTAAATTCAGAGAGGTACTGTCAGCAATTGGATAATTTAAAAACAGTGCTCCAAGAAAAGAGGGCGGTGATGTTCAATAGGAAGGATATCATACTGCTTCTTATAATCCTAGGTTAAATTCTGTCGCATCCACCATGCTCCTTGGACCTAGCACCCTCCAATTATCACTTTTTATGTCCTTACAAAGTTTTTTGCAGGGCAAAAAATTCAAAAACGATGAAGATATCAGACAAACACTGGTTAAATTTTTCGCCACTACGGATAAGGCATTTTTTGAAAATAGGATATACAAATTGCCACCACGCTGACAAGAAGTCATAAATAGTGATGGAAATTATATTATTCAATAAAATAGATGCAAGGTATGAAAAATGTTTTATTTCGTTTTATTCTAAAAACGGAGTGTTTTTCATTTAATATTCAAGCACTGATTTTCATTCAAATTTTTCACGATACTAAATAAATAAATCGCGAATGACATAATTTATTCATCAATTAAATATAATTGTTTATAGATCACCCTGTCTGCTAAATAACTATTTGTATTCGCGTCGGCGCATAAATTCGCGATACATACGGGCCCTGCATTCCCACAAGGTCAACCCGCAAACAACCGACCGGGGTAAATTTTATTACAAATTTAGCATTTTGCTATTATATTTTTTTCTGCCGCATTATCGTAATTCACATAGTCACAATGAGCGTTAAACAAATAGAATGCATTTATTATTTTATTGCAGCCGTGTATTGCGTGCCACCCATTGTCAACTAAAATCTGAAACTGCATTCACGGGAATACTTTACGACGTTTTATGCGTCGATCATTGTGCAGTTTTTATGCATTCGTCAACCGTCGCCCCTTTTGACAAAAATTTTATCGTTTCCAGTCGCTGAAGTTCGGCAGAGTGAAAAAAAAATATATAGAATAAACAGCGGCGAACAGCTGTTTGCGTTCAGAATATATTTATAGCTGCGAAATATGTGAATGACAACGAAACGGCTACAATGGCTAAGCCCGAAAAAAAGTACCGATCAATGATAAAAATTGTATGCGTTTCCTGGATCCGCCGCTATCTAAAATAAAAAAAAATAATTAGATATATTGTCATTTTAATTACGCATTTTTATATTTATGTCTTATATAAATGATGTTATTCAAAGTTCCGGATCACTGGTGCATAAATATTAGCACCATGCTTTATGGCGACGGAAGTCGGGGAATCGATTCTGTAAAATAAGCTCACACACACAGACTTTTTTAACATGCACGTACTTCCGTAAGTGAAAAATAAATAATAGTAAAAAAAGCAAACACAATCAATAAACAGGAAACATAAGAAATCCCCTTCTTTGGGGGAAGGGAGACTGTTCATTTCCTACTTAATGGAGTGTCCAATTTGTGCGATGGGAACATAATAATGCAGAGCTGACGAATCGGTATTGATGAATAAAAATGTTAATTGTTTCATTAATTCTGTGCGCGGTGCAGCTGCGCCCGAACTCGTTTGCTTATGCACATTTATTCAATGGATTTTTTTCTCGTTTGTCCCGTGAAAGGTTAAATTTGTTATTGTGCGACATAAAATAAACAATTGATCCCACTGGGCGGCTTTGATGGGCCGGTGATGTGTCCCCTGCCGGGTCCACGGGACCCGTTCGTGGGTCTGGGGGGGCCCGGGTCAAGCTTCCCAATGGCACAAGGGCACAAAAACCACATTTAAATTGCTTTTATTACGGTTGCCACCGGATTTGTTTACATAAGGTCCAAGTGTATCAAATCCCCCTTTTTTATTGATCACTGTGAGCCTGTATTTCAATTAATCTGTTTGGAAACCAGAAAAAAAATCAAGATAAAGTTTCTGATTAAATTACGTAAATTAACTGATTTACCAAAAAACTATTTTTATATTTTGATTATTTTAAACAAAAAACATCATTTTTATTTTTATGATTAATTTTAAAGAAAACAGAAACTGGGTATCCTAAGTTTTAGATTTTTTTCGAATAACTCGGTACGTTGTGCCGAGTGCGAGTGAAACGTGCTAGTGACACGTGCTGCGAGAGCTTAGTCTGCGGCGAGACACCGCCGAGAGCATTGTCATATACGCGTCATCTTAAAAAATCTAAAATATCAACCAAATTATGAAGCATATCGTGATTAACTATTACTTTAAAATAATCCATTTTCAAAAAAATGTCAAGAAATTGATGAAGAATTCATTGAAATCGTTGGGGTATCTGGTATACCCCCGTTGGAGGACTCGGTTGTTTTCGAGCTGCCGTTGATGGATGGGTTAAATTTAACCATGTTAAGGATTTTTTTGCAGTTTATTTAAAAACTTTATTAATTCTTTTGCATATCAAATATGTAATTATTAAGTGTTATATATTTTTTAATTAGTAATGTAAGGCTTAATTGCATGAATAATTTTATAAACCCAGTAAATCCTACAGCGCCAAGATAACGGACCATTCTATAGAAACTTACCTTATAGGATATTGGGCACCCATATAAATTTAGGGTTAGGTTAGGTTAGGTTAGGTTAGGTTTTTTAGGTTAGGTTAGATTTTTTTAATTGCGTTTTATAAATAAAACGAAATTAATAGATTTAAAAAAATACTTGTACATAAATAATAATAATATTTCTGAATAAAACCTCCTTTTAATTTTAATTCATAAGCTATATTCAAGAAAACATAATATTCATGCATTATATATAAAATAATTCCTCTATTTCGAGTATTTCTAACATTTTTTTAAAATTTATAGTTATTATAAATTCAGTATAATCGAATCTTATTTTCAGTAATATAATTACACACAGGTTCTATTTAGAATTAAAACTCACAATTTATTTTTGTTTATTGACGCGCTCTTGTTATGTTTTGTTGTCAACCAAAGGGCATTGACCTTTATTTATCAATGAATTACATATTTAGGAAAAACGTAATTTGACATTAAAAATGCGGCGTTTTGTAGAAAACGGCTATTTAGAGGCAGACATTATAGGAGGGACTGCCGCAAACAGCGCTCTGTAAGAGGGAACGCTACAAGAGGGTTGATTGCACACAGTCTCTGGTAACTACATTACTTTTCGTCATATATATTTCTTAATTTTGGTGACGTTATTTAAATAATTTATATTCAGCATCAGCGTCACTAAATTTTGCAAATTTTCTTGACACGATCTTGTTACATCTATGGTTTTTTTTATTTATTATTTTATTTAATGACCTAACAAGTAGAATATATTTATTTTACTAATATTTATTTCCAATATTATCATTTAATGTTCGACAATGTAGAAAAAATAGTTTTATTAATTTCTTGAATATTATGGCATACAATATAACACGATTGTATAATTTTTGTTTAATTTAATGTTCTAGACATTTTCTTTAAACTTAATGCTTGATTTTATGGATGGGAAAATATTAATTTTCCTAAAAATAAAATCAAAAAGTGTATAACAGAAAGAAATTTTGTATGAAATTAAATAAATAATCGAGTGTTGTACGAACTCGCGAAATTCATTGACGCGACTCTATAAATCTAGAATTTTTATTAATAATTAAAAATATTAAAATATAGACCACGGAACGAAAAGTAACACGGGTCGGTTTTCTGACTATTTAATTGTAATATAGTTTTAATTGATTTAATATTTAAATAATGTTAAAAGCTATTCAGATCGCGTTTTAATTTAAACATATTTTTTAAGAATATATCAGTCCATCTCTCTTGTCAGATGCAGAATTCTATGAAACTACAATAATCATTCCAGATATTTTACTACATATTTTTTAATTATGATTTTTTGGGGTCCCATATAATCACATAACCCCATAAAGTGTCGGTAATAAAAAATATTGAAATTAAATCGTAATTTTAACCCCCAGCCGCGAGCTCTCGACAACCAATCTCGCTTTAATTTATCTCTAAATTTATTCGCCCCGCTTGACAGCCCCTGGTCTTCGGAGACAATATTTGAATTTTTCGCTAAGCAAGATTGTGATGAGTGCGAAATTCAAGCTTTAAAGTTCCAGCGGCCGCTACAGGGGGAACAATAATTATGGTGACATTTACGAGCTTCCTCTTTGCATAACGGTGTGAAAGAATATTACTCAGGGCATGGGGTGCTGAGGGCCTCAAAGGAAAGTGGGCGGGTCTCCTTCGGCTTTTGGGGTCTAATGCGACCCCGGCAACGGTGTGTGTACCTACACTTTATTTGGACGTTTTAGGGCACACCCGCGTGCAGTTTGCATTGTGACTTCTTTGAATGTGGCGGTCGTAAAAAAATAACAGGGCAATGCAACACAATGCCATCGATTCTGTACGACGGCATGAAAATAAAATAAAAATAAAAACGATTCAGATTATATGCGAACTTTATAATCGTGAGATACATTTCTGTATCTATTAAAATTTTACAAAAAAAAAATCAGTATATAATTAAATATCGAGAATTTGCATACTCTGTGAGCCGAATCATTGTATTCATTTATTAGAATTAACTTTAGGTCACCTTGTAATAATAACTGGTTTGTTTAAATTAGATAATCAACTGGATAATTCGAATATAATAATAATTTTATTTACCATGAAGCAGATGTTAATTTGGCAGAAAAAACATCACAGCAGTGTTGCCAACTTTTTTGAAACAAACGTTACTATTGAAATATTTATTTTGTACACAAACGACAGTCAGTGACGTTGCTTAATTTAAGTTATAGCGTTAAAAATTAACACGTGAAGTCATTTTATTTCTTTCAGAGTTCGTCTTTATTGACGCTATTTTTTTCTGCTGTTAAATTTAATGATAATCTATTTTTATAAGCATATTTTTTTGTTGCTAATCAATTTAATAATATAAAATAAAAACAGTTGCAAGGAAAATCAGGTTGAAAAAATAGTTATTTCAGGTAAATAAGCCAAGATATATTTTTTTTTATAAACAACTCCAACTTCAAACCATTAAATTAACTAATTCGACTAAATTGACATTAAGTTGACTAAAAGCCCAATAAAGCTTTGTTAATTTCTTAACTAAAATAATACATCTGTATGTACGAATTTCTCTACACAGAACAAGTATGCCTTGGGAAGGAAAATCCTATATTTAAGGAAGTCTTTCCAATGATGAAAGTATTGCAATTTTGCAACAAGGTTAATAATCACTTGTGTCACTTGTTATGAGAAGATAACGCCTTGAGAAGAAAGAGCGAATACCGAAGCAAACCCCCTCCTACTTGCCTGGATACAGTTGGGATAGTAAAATCAGATACCAACAATGATAGATGATACACATCCAATGACATCAATAGAGATGAGAGGGAAAACTCTTTACAAAAAACTGCATACCAAACTTAAAGGTTTCCTTAACCTTGACTGCCATTCGAGAGTCTGGTAAGGCTCATACAATCAGCTAGTGAGTGTTTGTCTCGTGTCTAGTAAATGATGATGATGATGATATTGACATAGTCCTTAAATAAATGATATATTTAAAAATATTGACAAATATATTTTCATCAAATGGAAAAGCTTTAGGAAAAGCTTTTAAATCAGAAAAGAGCGCCACTGTGAAATATTTAGTATTTATTATT
Organism: Philopotamus ludificatus; assembly: GCA_022495035.1. Classification (NCBI taxonomy): domain Eukaryota; kingdom Metazoa; phylum Arthropoda; class Insecta; order Trichoptera; family Philopotamidae; genus Philopotamus; species Philopotamus ludificatus. The sequence continues at coordinate 53,005 of JAGXCT010035662.1, read as the reverse complement.
ATTTTTTTTAATGAGATCAATATTTTTAGGGGAGTAGAGAGTCTTAATGTAATGCCTAAATATGGTTACAAAGCTGTCACACATATCTCCTCTTTCAATATCATTTTGGGCTCAAAAACTCATAATCGATTCGTCACGAAGTCTCGAAACCAATGCCGCTGGCCGATTGGGTCTATTTTATATGAAAATAGACCCCAAAAAATGATAAAAATAGGATATAATTTATGAAAATAGACCCCAAAACTGCAAGAAATGATCAATTCTACGACAATACCTTGACATTTAAAAAAAAAAATGGATTATTCTATGAATATAAATAGTTATTCATGATATATATTAGTGAAAAAATACAAAATAGCGATTTATTTTTATTTTTTTCTACTAATTAATGCGATCGCTACCGGATCGTTTCTATCCTGACACAGCACGATATTTTTTCTCGCTCAGACTTGCACATGCGCGGTGTTTTCTCTCACTTATATCCTGTACGGAGCGATAAAAAAACATCGCACCCTTGCCATTGTAAAACAATATTGTTGTTTTTATTTTTTTTTCGCAATTGCAGACAATAAAGGACAACGATTATTTAAATACAAAAAGTTTGGGATATGTAGGATTTATATTAAAAGAACTTGGGGTCCCAAATACCATCGGCACGGCTAGGTTAAACATATTTTTTTAATATTTTTTGCTAAAATATGAAAGTAAAACTATTAAATATGAGTTTTTACATGGAAATAGAGCATTAATGGTATATTTTGCTCTAATATTACTACACTGCAGATATTATCAAATTAGTTTGCAAAATTTCGTTCCGGTAACTTTGACCTCACGAAAGAGTCATGCGGTCGGCCAGAATCAAAGGTGGATAATGACAAACTGAAAGTCACCGTTGAGTCAGATCCATCTCAAAGTGCACACGAATTATTATTGATGTTTAGTGTTAGCAAGCAATCAATATTAACCTGCCTAGTTGAAATCAGTTAAATGAAACAATTAATTTAAATAAGTGGGTTCCATATTAAAAAAAAAAACTGAAAGCAGGAGTCGCTGAACATTTTGGGAACGGGCATAATTGATTTTGTTGGCTAACGTGTTATGCGCGCCCCGACATACACAAATACGCTTTGGCGTAGAATCCACGTCCCCGTAGGCAATGTGTTGATAATTTTTATCATGAATATATAATTACATAATTTGATTAGTTAACAAGGTTGTAGAAATATAAATGAAATCATAGGACATAGTTCGATCGTCGAAAGCTCGTGAAATATATTATCGCAATGAAAATGGAATATTTTCAGCTGCATCTTATGAAAATTAAACTATTAAATCTATCAGTTTCTAGATCGATCTGCATATTTATTTGAATAAATAATCCACTGGAAATAACCATCTTCTCGTAATTTAAAATTGTTTTAAGGTCTAAAATAGCATTTAATATTTTTTTAAAATATAAATTAATTTATTATTACTTGACCACGTGGAAAGTTTATGCGTTGACATATCTCTAGCTCTTATGCGTCAGAAGCATCCAATTTAACATAAAGCCATCACCGAGCCCTAAAGCGCGTAACTCAGAGCTGATTTCGTATTTCGATTTCGTCATTTAACTACTCATCTTCACACAACGATAAATCTGCGTCGTCACGAGCTCACATAAAAAGCTATTCAACACCTCCGACACATTTCGATATTATAATTCAGCCGCATTAAAGACCCAACACACTACACACAATCGCACACACGCATCCCTTTGATCACATGTGCCGTGGAAAAAAAAAAGTATTTTTACGACAATCGGGCCAATCTCGCTCGGGGGATTTTCTTATTGAATGAGTGACACATGGCGGGAATAGGTGAAAGAAATCAAACAACAAACAGCGCCAACATTTGACAGACTTTTACGACTCGGCAATAAACATGCAACATGACGAGTCATTAAAGTCAAGAAGAATCTCCTGCCCCCTTCCGCGGGGTCTCTGGCCGTCGTGTTCTCCAGTTCCACGCGGCGACCTCGTAAAAACCGCCTAAATAAAAACGATACGATAATGGAACACCGGGAAGACAATGGAAAGCTCCGGATTAAAATAGAAGCTCGTGTCAAGGTCGAGTGTGTGACTGCGTGGCGGAAATCACTTTTGGCAAAGTTTTGCGTTTGACGTGTGGTCGGTACACGTGCCATGGCGAACTTGGGCTGTTTAATTCCATTACCAAGGGGTTAATTAATGAAAATCATGGAAATTTACGAGTATCGCTCAATAAATATAATACTGTATTAATGTCCGATTTGATCAATAGCGGATGAATTGATTTATATAAGGAAAAATTATTAGTCGATCAAACCGCTTTTTTGATTCTACGAAGAGGAGGACGTCTCATGATGCGAATTCTGCGGAATACGGCGAGAAACAAAGGTGATGCTCAATTATTAAATCATGACGATCCTTTGGAAGCCTTGAAAATGACAAAAAAATATCCCGGTTAATCAAAATTTTGCGAAAAATGTCGCTCTTCACCACAATCGTTATTTCATGTGTAAGATTTTGATAAAAAATATGTAGATTCTTTTAATTTTGTTATAATTTAAAAGAATTGTTAGACTGAAGCAACTCCTCTCCGTATTCGCTGGATTCTGCAAATTTTTATTACTCTCGACGTTTTGCCAGCACTAAAGTAAACACGAAATGTTTGAAGTGAAGCTAAACGTTCTAGTAGAGCTTTAAAAATCGAAAAAACACTAAAATAATTGTATGATGTATATGATTGACACTATGTTTAACCCTTTGACATAATAAACTTTTAACCCTTTTTAAATAATTACGCGATCAATTTTTCAAACGCAAAAATAAACCAAAAACTCAAATTACTATGTTGGCAATACCGAATGAACATATTCGTGTTTAAATATATGAGGCCTATGCAAACCAGTGGGCCATAAGCAGGTGACACACGGGTGTGTTGTTACATCGTTGTATTTATTTTTTGTCGCAGTTGTAGTCAATAAATGACCATGATTATTTATAATTTTTATTCGTTAGACTTTTTTAGACAATACAAAATGTCTGTGAGATGTAGGATTGGGGTACCCAATATACCCCATCGGCACGGTCTCGTAACTATGTGTAAAACGAAGTGTAATCAGGAAAGGTCATCATTTTTATTTTTTAAACTTTAATATTAGTCATCATCAATTCTGTATGTTGAGCCCTTTAATCGAATTGGTCACTCCGGTGCGACAACTGTCATTTCAGGTGTTCGAAACTTTGTGCAAAAGTTATTTACAGTAGGAATGAGTTCGTTTGAATAATGGGAACCTAGTAATTTCGAGTTTAAGTCTTTTCACTCCGTGGGCCAGATGTATTACCCTAGAATCTAGGGTAATACATCTGGCCTTGCTTGCATTATGCTTGCTGAATAATCATCTAGGGCCTAGATTAGATGATTATTCAGCAAGCAACTAGAACTAAGTTATTTTTATTTAATTTAAAAAAAATACCTTTTTTTAATCATGTATCAGATCAAACCCTATAGATGCTTCTTATTCATGTTTCCAATGAATATTTTAATAAATTTGTAAAAAAATATAATGGAAGTAACTCATAGATTCGACTAAAAGTGGACATAGTGGAAAGGGTTAAGCTATTTAAGGGAATCTGCAAAATTTAATTGCGCATTATTTTGTAAGTTTCTCTAGTGGTTAAAGGGTTTTTTGATAGTCGTTAAGCGATTAAATATCAATATTGTTACTATTATTATTTTTATATAAACTCTATTAATCCACTTACCCTCATTTCTAAGGAACGTGACCATATGCATGATTTTCATGAGGACTTTTCATGGTAATATAAGGTCCTCAGCTTCCACCCTACCGCTCTGTTGACCAGCATCACTCAAAATTCTTCGGAATGGTCACCAATCCGAGTACTATCTGTGCTTAGTAGCGGTTAACTCGACAATCATAATTCAATAGTAATTAGCTTCAAGCTATGACTAGTCATTTTCAGGTTAAATGGTTAAGCAACTTGATTACAGACATTCCTATATTTTTAATTGATTTAATAGTCCTATAAGCTGCTACTAGACTACAATTTAATCTTAATTTAAGTGACAAATTATCATCTTTTCCTTTATTGGATGAACCAATTAATTAATGTGCTCTTCATTACCATATTGTAAGCTATCGTGCTTAATTTGTAAAGCTAAGCTCTTCGTGATTGAAAAAAATGCTTTTTTTGATGTCTTGATCAAAATTACTAGAGAGTTTTTAAAAACTATTTAAATACTTTCTAAATATTAATATAGAATATTTTTTTTTGGCAAGATTTGTTAAACTGCAACGCTTTAAAACTGTTTAAATATGTCTCGAGAAATTTTCAAATATTAAAATAATGAGATTATAATTAAACAAATTTCCTCTTAAAGAAATTTTTTTTTTTGCACTATACCGCGTTAGATTACTCATTTAAAGGTTCGATAAATATACTTTAAAGATGCAGATCACGCTCGCATTTTCCGCAGGGTCATAAAAATCACAGAATCTATGAATTTACTGAAAAGTTAATATATCTCAATAACTTAATCACGGTTAGCTTGCATTATTATAACTGATTGTCTATTATTTACGAGGCATTTCACTGATTTATAGTCTTGATCAAGTTAAATCAGTTTTAAATAATCACGTATTTATCGTTTTTTTTGTAAGGTCGCTTTAAACACGATAAAATAAGGTTCTGCTATATTTTATTTATTGTAAAAAAAATTAAATATGAAAAATATTCACGTTATATAAATATCTATTTAGATTCTACGTAGATTTAACTTGTCAATTCTGATCAAACTGATTCGCTCCAATAACAAATTGGCATTACATAGTCAAACACGAGAATTCACTATCTATATTCGTAGACATTCTCACAGGTGTCCCTCGGGACTTCTTTTTCTCGCTTTCTTTGCACATTTTTTCTCTATTTTCACAGCAGATATCTCAATTCCCAAATCACCGCGAATAAATTATCACTTTATGCTGACGACGCTGACATATAAAACTCGAACTAATTCAATTAAAAAACACGGTCTGAATATGAATAGGGGACTAACATGAAAATCACACATCATTAACATCAAACGCCAAGGATCAAAGAACACAGCGTTTCCATAAACTGTCGTATTCATCTCTTAAATTGAATAATATATGGGATATTTTGTAAATTGATTAAAGTTATGAGATGCATTTTTAAAACGTATAATTTTAAACGCGCCGTGGAACGATTTAATTAGGAATAATTTAACGCCGAGCAACTCTCCCTACATGAGCCACTCGGTCAACTATTCCACGTCCCGGCAATGGACGCAATTAGCACTTGCTCTGAAATAAATATTAACCCTTTGTTTACAAATTCGCCATTGGTCAGTGCTCGGTTGTGTAGCAGTTTTGCGAATTTCCCGTACACCAATTTAAAGTTGGGCAGACGATTGCCGAGGAATGCACGTCAGCGCCATTGCCGGTGCCCAACTTTGGCCGCAGCGTCGACGTCCACTTTTTTCTGTTTATGATCCGTGTGTGTCCGTTGTATAAAAAAAACGAATTTTGTGCCAAAAAAAAAAAAAACCACCGACAAAACCCCCGACGAACGAATCTGAAACATGATCCCTTGCAGTGGAGGCCGTCTCCTCCCTAGCTGCCTCCCCGACTCGCCTTCAGCCCAAAGTCCGGCCGCCCTTCATTAGGGGAGAGCCGGAAAATTTCCAGGGAAACGTGTAATAAAAATTTAAATCTGACCCGGAAAAGGCCGTAGCTTAAAGATATACAGCTATGAATCAATATTTTTTTATTATTATTTATAAATTGCGCATGATGAATATGGAATAATATTTTTTTACTATCGGTTCCGTAATAATTCCAGATAATAATAACTTTTCCCGATAAAATAACAAAATATTAAATATTATTAAATAAATAAATAGAAGATATATAATAATTCTATAAATATTCAAGTAATTATGTATACATAGCTAACGAACTTGAATCATCTACTTTTCTTCTATCGCAGTATGAATCAACCAGAAATATGAATTTAATATGCAGAAAACAATTAAAATAATTAGTTTCCTATTTATGACATTTATTTATAATAGAAAGCCATCTGAAGACATTTGTTCAATTCGACGCCTCAAAATTTGGTGTAAATGCGACAGTGTTATGAATGAATAAATAAAAATAAAAAAATAGTTTATCATGTTTTCAGTATTTCTCTTATTGGACCAGATGATTGTTGCTTCTTGTTACTTTCTCCTTTGACAAACTCTCCTTCACGACTTCTTGTTGTAAAACACAATGCAGCTCCCTAAGCTTTTCGGTGGTTAGCTCTAGGCTGAACTCATCTGACTCAGCGGTTCGAAAACATCCGCGTTGTCCGAAGGGGGTCTCGCAGAGCCCCAAGCATTTTGAGAACGCATCAATATCTTGACATTTTTTATAATTTGGCGGTTATTTTGGATTTTAATCGACCGTTTCATACGCACTAGGCACATCGTACTGGATGTGAGCGAGAAAAAACATCGCTAAAACCCTTCAAAGTCATATCCAACAACGCTTTTCCGGCCAAAACTTCTTCCAAGCAAAAGTAAGCGTTCTCTTGATAACCCCTTCTCACGCTGTTTCTATTCATTTTGAGGCAGGTGACGATGTTGAAGTGATATTTCCAAAACTATCCGAAAATGGGATTAAATGATATTACAGTTATTTTTATTCCTGTGTGAAATTCTTTATGTCGGCTCTTTTTTCAGGGACATTTTTGGAAGGGTTGTAGACCCAAGTTTGAAGGAATGTGTGATCCCTTCCTCTCCTCTCCTCAGCATTCGTTTTGCAAAATGTTGCTCGTTAAGTAAGTCATTCAGTGATTCTTTTGCTCGTTATTCCAATTCGCTTCGGTGAATATCGAAATAGTTTATAGTAGCGACTAGAAAGTTAGAGAATCTACTTTATTTTTTTTGTTTGGAATACGATTCGTGTATGCACAGGGAAGACACAGTGAATAGCTGACCACTGAAGAACTGCAGAACTTTAGAAACATAAGCACATGATTTAAGATACACTCTTTTCAGGCTCGAATAAGGAAGGGGTAGATAAAGATCCTATTCCACCAATCAAAGAAATCTTGAAATCAAGGAAAAAGGCCAAACAAGTCGTAATAGAGTTATCTGGAATGACCGATCAATGTCATATGTATGCAATATCCTGACGAGAAGACAGAAGCAAAGTTCTCAGGGCAGATTTTTAATAAGCGTCGAACACAATGATCCTCAATCAAGGCTAAGTATTCGATTATGATTTTCATTTTACTTATTAAGGGAAAAAATCGTTTGGAATAAGTACGAGGATTTGAAACGTATTAAGGACGTATACCGAGGTACCACTATATTTATTTTTATGGCGTAGATATGACGCTTTTTACGTTTGTCATGGGGCCAGTCGTCGTTGTTTACCATTGTTGTTATTATTTTTTATAATTAAATATTAGAAAAAGGGCGTAAACATCTGCAAAAAATATCGATGTATGAATATCAGCGTGTCGACTGTGCGATAGGCTTGCAAAAAAACAAAGCCCTTTTTCCGCTGAATAGACAGTCTGAGCATGTACTCGACCACTTTGGCAGGCTTCAAGTCACACGCCCTGTCCCGCTCGCCAGGGCCGCATCTTGCGTCCCTATCGTCGGCCTCATCAGGTGGCAGGGCCGTAAGAGGAAACCCTACCAATCACCAAGTACCGTGGCTTTCGGCGACGGCGTATGTCTGAAGCACTTCACCGGATCCGACTAATTTGTATCTGATCACATGCAGATTTTGTCAAACGACGCAATTTGCATTCCACTGCAAAAACTTAAAATATTAAATTTCTTGTAATCGCGATTCTCTCTAGTCTTTAATTCTCACTGAATCCCATGGTCAATCGCAATGTGAAAGTGACGGCATCGCTTGCAGTATGTTGCGAAAGCTCTTCGCTACACTGTTGCGGTTTACTTCCCTTCCGTTCTCACAGCCTAATAACTCTGGTTAGCTCATCAATTCGACAGTTGCTTCCGTTCACGACCGAGATCATATCGAGAACCGGCTGAATTTAGCATCCACTCAGTGGTAGAAAGAACGCATCATCCATCTTCACCAAGTTTCGTAATGCGTTAAGCTTGAAATTAATCTATTAAAATTATATAAAAAAAAACTATCTTTCTAAGAAAAAGTTCATCATCAGTAATAGAGACTTAAATTCCCATAGAACACAATCTGATTTGCACAAATTATACGTTAATTTCCACAGCTGCGTCAGATAACCGATGATGCAATCTATCAATTTCGATCACGGTGCATCGCATCGGAGAGATATCCGCAGTCTTCCACCACTGGCGAATCCACGAAATGTAACGTGAAAAAAAAAACTAGTCCGAAGACGAGCTGCAAGCGAGATAATTTCGAAAACGTGCCAGTCAAAATAGCCGAGGTGTTTGCAAAACAACTGATTTATCTGGAGGGCGTGGCCGGCCGGGGAGATGGAGGCGTTCGGATGATGGATGGCCAGGGCCCGTGGTCAAGATACTATTACCGTAGAGTCAGAGGTCAAACATTCGAAACCGCAACAGTGCAGAGTATGCAACGGTCTTCGGACACCGACGCACGGTGATAAGCGGCCGTCACGAAACTGAAGGAGTCGCTCAAGGCGAGTCGGAAGATAAACGATATGACAGCAGCCGGAGATGTGTCAGAATATACAAATTGGACACTCAAATTACGGTATTGGTATCAGAATCATTTTAAATGTCGTCGAATAGAGTATGATTTAAATAATACAAAAAATACGAATCATTAATCAAGTTTTGGGAGTTAGGCCCAACGAAGAGAGCAATTTTTCTTCCTCAATGGTACAAGCAATAAAAATGTTAAGGCCATCATGCAAGACGATATAATCAAAACATTTAAAACTTAATTAATCCAAATATGGTAGAAAAGTTAGAGTCTCATGTTTAGGATGACAATCGACCTTTGCTTCCTTTTCCTCATTACTAAGGGGATCAATCCTTTAGAATGGTCGTTATCATAATGAAAGGATTGCTACTATGCAAAAAGAATAATGCTAGCTGTGACTCATCACGCCGGAACCCCTAGAGAAAAGAAAATGCAATACCGAGACAAACCCCTTTCTACTTGCTTAGACATATCAAGGATAGTAAAATCCGATACCAGGAATAATAGAAGATATATGTCCAATGCCAGCAATAGCCAAAAAATTAAATTCCTTTATATAAAACTGCATACCAAGATGGGTTGGGCCACGCCATTGTGAGATCTAGACCAGTGCTTCCCAAATTATGGGCCGCGGCCCTCTGGGGGGTCGCAGGATTCCTCCGCGGGGGCCACGAAAAAAATCAGTACAAATTACAAATATTAAATTATAAATATTTTTCCACATAGCATATTTAAGGAATTTATATATTTAAGTCTGTTAAATAATAACACATATGAGAACATATTTATATACACAACAACAACAAACAACAACAAAGGAATAGATTGAAATCCATTTTATCAAAAAAAAATATTCAAGCTATTAATGAAGAATTCATCAATATCTCGACTTGAAATGGTTGGAATAAAAAAAAAATAAGAGCAAATAAGAAAAAAATAAGAATAAAAAAGAAAAAAATCAGAATAAATAACAATAAAATCAAAAGAAATAACAATAAAATGAGAATAAATAAGAAAAAAAATAAGAATATAAAAGAAAAAAATAATGACAAATAAGAATAAATTAGAAACAAGATTATATAGTATTTTGTGCACAGAGTTCGAGATGATGTATTCGGTGCACGGAGTTTTACTGTATCATAGTGAAGTACGATCGCTATCTCGCGGAAAGGTTTTAAAACAATTTTGTGCTGAATATAAATATGTGTACACCTATCCCTTGATTTACACGGAACTTTTTTTACACGGTTTTTAAAAAAAAAGTTGAAAATAAATTTTGAAAATAATCAATAATAATAATTTTATTTCTTCGTGCGCCCACTGTAGGTATGCATTCCACTGTAGGTGTGCATTCCACTGTAGGTGTGCATTCCACTGTAGGTGTGCATTCCACTGTAGATGTGCATTCCACTGTAGATGTGCATCCACTGTAGGTATGCATTCCACTGTAGGTATGCATTCCACTGTAGGTGTGCATTCAATTGTAGGTATGCATTCCACTGTAGGTGTGCATTCCACTGTAATTAAAGTTAATTCTTTCAGATTTAGGGGGCCGTGACACGAAAGTAATTGGGAAGCACTGATCTAGACTACCATTGGAGAGTCTGGTAAGTCCCAAATCTCTCAGCGAGTGAGTGTCTCGTGGCTAAAAAATGATTATGTTACTATAACATTATACCTTTCTTCATATTAGTTTAATTAGGTGCAGTGGATTGTGACCATGTTTTTCGTTTGACTTGGTCTATAGATGAGATCATAATAGCACCGCAATAATCAGCTAAGATTAGCGGATGTCAACCTAACTTATATTATAAGAGCGTGGAAAACAGTGAGGGCAACCATCCTGGCCCTGACCAATTAATTGAGTCGTACGCATCTCATCTGGGGCTTGAACGTTGGATAGAGAAAGCCTAGGATCGACAGACATGAAGAAGTGCTTTCCAATATCTAGGCAAGTAGTCATCAGAAAGAAAGAATATCTGATGTAGATATTCTCCCTTTGTAATAAGCTAACCTACCTAACCTACCCTAACCTAACCTAACCTAACCTAACCTTTTTTTTCTCTGTTGGAGGAGGGGAGATCTTCAAAAGACATCTCCCTTCAGGAGATAGTGCTGGATTTTTACCAGCTGAAACCCCTCCTCCAGCTCCGCCCACCACCTTGATACTTGAATAATCCTTCATCTTAACGTTTTCCATATCGATCGTCTTAGAATATGGTCCGTATCTCGCCTCAAGATATGTTCCGGAAGGACAAGACACGTCCGAGGGAAATTTATTGCTTTGCTTCTGGTTTTTCGAGTCTAATTTTGACTCTTATATAAGAATATTAGCCTGTATTGTAGTCTTCACAGACTTATTTAATTTATATGGAGAGTATATAATAAGAAAAGCCCTTGAACGGAATAAAAATAGCCGAAAATAAATTTCCAATTTACGAAGAAGAAATTACCGAACTGTTCAAAAGAGTTGAACCTGAAAGTAGGAAACATGGACTCGAGATCAATATTTCCAAAACCAAGGTGATAATAATCGACAGACACAATCTATTCAGATCCATTAAGCTTCCAGATATGGAAAGGGTTGAAAAAATTCTCTATCTCGGATCTCTACTTACCGATAATAGAAATTATGAACCAGAAATTCTTCTTCTTGAATCAGCACCCTCATATCTGAGGATCGTGACCAATCTTCTTGATTTTAGTTCCTTAGTATTCACAGCATTCCGCATCTCGCATCGCAGCTACTACAGTGGAGCCCGTGGCTGTTTTTACTTAGCTCTATCTATATATTTTTCTAAATGCTTCTTCGCTACCAATCGGTATATACCTTCGATCTAAAGATCTCACTAGAAGAAACAGCTTGGATAAGCTAATCGCGCTTGATAACGAACAAGAACCCAAGTGAACATGCAGATGATCCTGGAGAGCTACAACCAAGGAGTTTCGAGTCGAGAATGGTCACGATTTTACATGGCATGAGGCTGCCGACCCACGAAGAAGGCCAGTGTAGAGCCCTGACCTCATCCATCACCGTTCTTTCCGATTTGAAGTCACGTCACTCCATCGTCCGGTCATTTTAAATGATACAACATCCCGTTGTAAACAGTCCATCTACCTTGGACTTGATCTTCCTTTCCCCTGGAGACAATATACGTGTTCAGTGGCTGACTATTCTGCATCCTTGAAATCTAGACATTCGTGTGTATGCCATAATAATTTCGATGTAGTCACTTTTTCTTTATATTATACCTCGAAAAATTTTTATATGCTGTTGGATATTTTGCTCTTGTCTTATTAATACATACATAGATAAGTGGCTTTTTAACCTTGGGGCGGGTCTTCGCTACCTGGAGGACACTATGCGATCTTAAGTAGAGACACGTTCATCTTAACCCTGATGCCAGGACTGTGATGGTGGTCTTCCAGGTTAACTAGACTCTTCGAATTCAGGTCAGGTCGCCAGCCATGAGCTCGGGAGCCGAGCTGTCAACGCGCGGATAGTAACAATAATAACCAGACGATGCTAAGGCCAATTCCTATTTAATTTCGGTCTGATCACCGAATTGGCCTGGATAGCGGCTCCTCATGGCTCCGTAGAATCTACGAAACCATGATTGTGCTAACCGCCATCGCCGCCACATCCAATACACTCGACTCAATAGAGAAAGCTCTCATCCTAGCCATCAACTGTATGGAGCATTCTTCAGGCTATTTCAGGATAAGTCATGTCAAGGATGGCCTGTATCTTGCCAACGGGACAGAATAAATTAGTAGGGTCTAGATAAAAGGTTAAATCTTGTTCTTAGATACAGCACCGAGATAATATGATTGATGTTACTATGATAATATGATTATGTACAGTAAAAAAAAAATATTACCTATTACTATTGAAATTAACAAAATATTAATATTTAATATGGCAACATTCTAAACTGAAACAAATTAGATATTGGATACCAAATTTCTGTTTGTATTTCAGCAATGCATTCAAATTACTGAATAGCATCGATATGTGCATATTTATTTATATGAATATACAATTGCACAATTCCTCGATATTATTGACATCATAATAAATTCCATATCCACACTTAAATTCTCAATATTGCGAAGCAACCGAGTACGGAAAACAACAACAAACAGATTGGCTATTTATTACGGACGAAATGCCAAAACATAAATTCGCGAAGCACTACAAAACCCAACGAAAATAAAATTTTACAAAAAAATATACAGAAGCTCGGCGGCTCGGAGCTTTACTGGGGAGATAGGGACGGGGATGGGAGCACTGCTCGCGAATTCCGCATTAATGAAATACCTCCCGGCGCGCTCTATCGGCGGCGTAGAGTTACACGGGGCCGGTCCTCTTCTTTTTTTGATAATCTACTGGAGACCGTGTTATCTGATGAAATGGCTGGCTGTGGCTAAACAATGGCGGAAGCCGGAGGGAAGCCAAAGGGAAGCCCGCCGGAAGCTGAAGGGCCGCCGCACGATCAAACGTGTGTGGGGCCCCCCGCCAGGACTAATAACCCGTTCTGCGCCAGCATGCAATCGGGATCCGGTTATATATTTAATTAACAGACGGTAGAATTCGGGATATGGCACGGTGCGTTTGATGATTAGTCCCGTTCATTGTGTCGATTGATAAATATTTGCATCTAGCGCTGCAATAAGTGTTTATGTTTGTGTTGAATTTGTAAATTAATTGGCTATACTGTTGTTAAATATTGTGATGGAGTGGTTCTCGTAAAATAATAACTACGGTTAATTAACGTGTGATCGTCGATAAAATTGGAAATAATCTGTTTTGTAAATAAGTTAAACATATTTTATATACTTAATCCCAACACAAGTATTCTCTGTCGGATACCAAGAGCGCTTTTTCCAATCTTCAAAGCATTTATGGAATGCAATTTTCATTATGGCGTTAAGCTCCTTCAGCAATTCTGCACTCATCTCCCCAATACTAAGAAAACGTCAGCTTTCCATGTTATTTGTTTCGTCTTCGGGAATAAGAAGACATCGTAATACGGATATTAGGGCATCACAAGGTTGTAGTTTTTATTTAAAATAAGGAACAAGAATCTGGATTGCATTGCATTTCAATCATTTCAGAATATAACTTATTCTGAGCACTTATAAAAAATAAATTTATTGAAAATGAGTTGCTGAAAATGAAAAACAAAACAATACAAATAAATGGCGGATCAAATTTTGCTCTAGGCTGGAAACAATCTTTAGGGAAAAGAAAACACTCACTAAGTACACATAGGTACTAATATAATAACATGATAATTTTAAATACCGACAAATTCTAGGAAAACTGTTTTAACTAGCGAAGAGATTTTCCCCCGTTGTGCCAGTCGTTCTTTGTTAAATAAAAAATTCTTAGAAAATACTATTTACCGTACTAAATTATATATTTTATTTTAAAGTATGTAGATTTTTTATTTAATTATTATTTATTATTTCTATACACTCTAGAAATAAAATAATCAATTATAGATGTTTTGGATTTTTTAACTAATCAGTATGATGCGTAAAATACAACGCTCTCGGCAATGTTTTGCCGCAGGCTAAGCTTTCGCAGCAGGTGTCAATCGCGCATTTTACTCGCGCTCGGTACATCGTACCGGATGCGAGCGAGAAAAAACATAGCGCCCGTAGCAATTACAGTCAATAAACGACAATGTTTATTTATAATTTTTATTTTTTAATCTTTTTAAGACAAATACAAAAAGTTTGTGATATATAGGATTTATTTTAAAAGAGTTATTCGAAAAATATCAAAAACCTGTGGTATCCTAAATACCCCGTCGGTACGGCTTGGTATAAAGGACTGATCGTAGGTAAAATATTGATGCAATTTTTTTTAGACAACGTGCTAACTTTAATAATGACGTAAAGAATAGCCTAGATACATCAGATCTTTGGTTATCCTTTGAAGGATTATAGCAGAATTCGCAATACAATGGTTCACAGTACAGTCCGTCCTTTTATAACGAAGAAATCGGGATCACGGAATAGAAGCGATCTGTTATATTTTTAGTTTTTTGCACGTTCGTGTTACATTTTGTTGTGAACCAAAGCGCATCAGCCTTTATTTTGCGCGGTAGTGCATTACTTACCTATTTAGGAAGTATATGACCTTGAGAATTTACGTTTTAAGAGGGTACGCTATATGAGGGAGTGTCGAACTTGTTATAGAAAACCGCGGTATAGCAGGGAGCTTTACGAAGGTAAATATACACCTATCACATCATCTACATTTGTCATCTGATAACTAGGACGAGTCATAAGTAGTTTCCGACGAATGTAATCGAATCTACTCCACTCACTAAAAATCAATATAACAAGAGTTTTTACTTTAATAAGAATTATGCATCTTTCGACAACTGCTTTGCGTGGTGCACGTTAAATTAAATTGTCGTTTCTAACCATTGAAATGAAGAGGAAAAGAGTGATTGTTCATCATGTGATACCTCGGGACGGTTTCAAACAAAGAAATAGTGCTACGGCGATGGCTGAAAAATATGCAGTGTATTCGCAGAAGAACTAATAACTGATCGGGCAGATTTTTTCACTTTCATTCTAGAGATATGCCCTTGAAAAACGAAACGAGAACGGGTTACCCTTTTGACTTTGATGAAGACCTTTGAAATGTGATATTGGAACAAAATCTGGGCATGTAAATAAAATTGTAAAGAGACTCGTGGGTAAAATATTTGGCGGTGTTGCGGAATATTAAAAATAAAATAAGATATTTCACGCATATTTTATTTAAAATATAAAAAGTAAGGCGAGATAAAAATAACAAACAATAATAAAATAAATGACAAGCGGCCTGTGATCCAAAGATGCTGTGAGTCGGTATGGCTGCACCGAGTCGCAGCGCCTTTGGGGCGAGACCCCCCTCGCACTCCGCTACCGGCCCGCATCCATCCAATACATGATTATTAGTCTAGTCTCGATACTATCGCTCCTATTCCTTCTTTCGTTTAGTTAGTCTAGTTTCGATACATGGGATCCCTCTCTGAGGAGGTCTTTCCCATGATAAAAAGATTGGTATTACGTAACAGGGCTAATAATCACTTGCAACCGGCTACTTGAGATTTGTTTCGGTCAGATGCGCATAAGTATGCCTGTGTATATCTATTGATATGGGTATGAGTGTGTGGTCGCTCGCTACTTGTCACTCGTGACTCGTTATAAGCAGATAACGCCT
>JAGXCT010035662.1:0-36814 GCA_022495035.1 Philopotamus ludificatus | reverse complement strand
GATAAGGCCCATGCCCTCAGCGAGTGAGAGCCTTGTGGCTGGCAAATGATGATGAAGGTATAAAAATAAATTTCTCCTCAATTTGCTTAGGGGTGCTACAGCTCCATAGTGTATATGGAAGGACTGTCCCTCCTTCAGAATCACAACAAATTATTTACCGTCATTTAGAGAAATTAGGGAGAGTCAAGATGTATAGTACGTAAGTACCTTTCAATCTTAGTGAACGGAACAAAGCAGAATTTTGTCAAGGAGGAACAATTCGAGACATAATGACAAAATGAAAAAAACTTTGCCGTAGATGGCCTATTTCACCACATGCACCTTAACTCCCTAGATCTTTTCCAGATAGACTACCATTATTTATGTTCCTTACAGTTTTTTTTAAATGAAAAAACCTCAATTTTTGAAGAGAATGTCAATTAGGCTATCGAAATTTTATACTGTTCAAACCCAACAAATTTTAAGCTAATAGTATCTGACATAATTCTTTTTTCTAAAATTATATGTCACAATATAAACTTAAAAACATTAATCGAACAACGTGTGTGTCATGTAATCATATGCAATAATGCCAAAGTATTACTGACTCGTACCATATACACAAAATTGTCCTATCGTGACATTAGACAATTTACTATAAGAATTTTTTTTTGACATGTGTTACAACCATGAGCATTTTCAGTACAAATACACTGTATTGCAGAGAGCAGTGGGAAAGCTTTTACAACGGCAAACATGTTACCCAATAATGCATTCAAACAGAAGGTTCTTGTGCTTGAAGACTGAGCGAGTGTGCAAGGACATGCGAGACACTTGTTCACATTCGTAGCTGCACCGGAAGCGTCTACCGGAAGAGCAGAGCGGCTCTCAAACCGTTATCGCAGTTCACAAATAAAGATTTACGATCCGATAACTGCAAAGAACTTGCGCCGAATCAATTAAATTTATTTAATAATTTTAAAGTTTGATAATCCGTGGCGCAATATATAATAGTCCGGTGGTTAAAAGCGGTAGACACTCGAGGACCTTCTCAACCCCTCAGAACTCGTTCTCAAAAACGGCTCGGATACACACCGACAACTCTGCAAACTGCATCGGGATCATAAAACACCGGCGTCACTTTGAAGCCATGGACCACTCACGACAACACTTTTTTCAGACAATATTTAATTAAATATTTGAGTATATCACTAACAGTTCCAGAATTTATTCAATCGCGCAAAATTGTTTAGAATAATAGATCTGTGTTATTACACTCGTACCGCAATATTACAACAACACGGCTCCAACAACACCATTGTATAATAGACACATAATGGAAACATTTGCCATGTTTCATGTTTACAATAAACAATTACATATAAATTAATATTATCGTCGGTACGTCGTTATTTGTTATCGTTGTTGGTTAATTCAATCGTAATTAATATTACGACGAGAAATTTCTTGTACTGTTGCGTCTATGTTAAATGGGGCATGGTACGAGCCGCAGGCCGCAAGACGCGAATAAAAATATTATTTGAGATTGTATGAAACATGCCACTCGTTGAGTCTGCGGCATGCACTCAGGCATCTTACTTTATTATTATTTTTTTTAGTTTTTTTTTTGTTTAAAAGCTCGAGTATGCTGTCTAGCTCATGGAAAAACTTGAATATTTTCAAGGGTAAATTTTGAAGAGTCTCACCGAAACGTTTACCGTGTACAATGGGTACATTTTACTCTCATGGGAATATCTCTCGGTGGTCAAAACCACTCGGAAATGAATGGCAAAGAACGGTTTTAGCGATAGGGTGGGTGTATCGATCCCTATTGAATAATAATAATAAAAAAATGTTATATAAAACAGTGATTTTAAATTATGAGATGTTATCAATCATCATCAGCCTCTATCGAGTATTGTTTCATTTCTCGATACGTATCTAAAAAATATGAAAAACTCTCATTCGGTAAATAATCTTTATTCAATATATTAAGGGAACTGAAAAGTAATCGAAGTTCATTTCAGTTTATTTGAAGACGAGGTTTAGCACAGTGAACTTTTTTGGCCGCATTATGACGAAAATAATCATTAATTGTACTCCCTAATTATGTAAAAATTGTTTTTTTTTCAGGAATCAAGATTTTTTTATTTATTTCTTTATTTTAAATGAAACAATATATGCACATGCAATTGATAAATATACCATTTTTGGTCGAATCTCCGTTCTACTCTCATTAATTGTATTTTACGACTATATAAAAAAAATCATTGGTAAAATGAATAAGAAACATTTACTGGATTTTATCTTATATTTTATTCAATAAAAGACACAATGTGATTGAATTTGTTGAAAATTTTCAATAAAATTTGGCTTGATTATGACCTATTAATGTAATTCAAAGAGTAATTCTAATTTATTTCTGTACTTGGTTTTAATTTTTGTTATTGCGGAAAATGCTACTTCACACAGGTACGTCGATTAACTGTTCTTGAGCTGAAATCAGAAGATAATCTATTTTTACATCTTCAGTAAACGGATTCATGACCCATCTAAACCATGTCTTTATATTAGGAAGATCTCCATATCGATTACAAAATTATGCCTCCAATTTTTTTAAATGTGTAACTATATGTCCTTTAATTTGTTGTGAATTTACTTCATTTTCCGAACTAAAATTGGCCCAATCTGACAACACTGTATGAAACGTGCTCTTATTTAAAAAAACAGAGACTTCAAAAATTAGATGATGATGTCCTGAAATCTATGGCGAAGTCAGATCCTCGCCAGACTAGGATAATCTACGCCGTTTAGGAAAGGCCTGTAAACAAGGAATTAAGGTCCCGTATAAATTATCAGCAACAGAGGTTGACCAGTTACATTTACAGTTCAGATCTGTGATACCTGTTATCTCTTTTTGAAGTTCTTTTATTTTTTCGATGCATTGTAACAATACCCCTGTACGACAAAAACAATGGCTTTCTTCCGGGCAAGTACCATTTCCAACCCCTCGACCATACTTAACAATAAATAAGGTCCTTATTTGTGTATGGAGCGATTTCTTTCGAGTCGGTTAAACCTGAAGAAACCGTTACAACGATTGTGTATTGTGAACAACGAATGAAACATGAGCTGTTAAAGAAACGATCTGTTTTGGTCAATAGTATGCCGAGAATTTTGCATTATGAAAACACGAGACCTCATTTTGCAAAAACGATTCAAGAAAACATAAGTAAACTTGAGTTGGAAGTTATACCCAATATCCTATATTCACCAGATCCCGCACCATCTAATTACCACCTATTTAAGTCAGTGGAAAATTCGACGATTAAATTTAAAAAAATATTGACGGGATGAAAATAGTTATAAAAATGTTTTTTACTGAAAAACTAAAGGAATTCTATAAAAAGGGAATAGAAAATGTGTCCACACGTTGACCAAAGTTCTTGATAATGACAGAAACTATTTTGTAAATTAGTATTTGATACGTTCTTGTGCTTTACTTTTCGGTCCCCTTTTATAATAAGCAGACTCTCTGCTCATTTTATTTATTTAGTATTTTATAAGTAGATTCCTTTTTCTAACGTAGCGTGGTTTAAATTGATTGTTCTCCAATACTTCTTTTTTTAATACAACACGAAAATGTATAAAGACTTCCACAATACTAAAGAATTATGGAAGTATTGTCTGGCATATTTTTGATATTTATATTATTAAAAAACATGTCTCTGTCTCTTATTGGATCTAGATCAGCGTTCTACAATAATCTGCGTACCTAACACTAACCTAGACTATTATTAATTTATTCAAGCTGTTAAGTTCTATGATGAATTAAGAGTGCTTCTTAATTTAATCATTTAATCTTAAAAAGCGCACCGATGTTTTCTCTGAAATTTGACGAAATAATTATAAATATCCGACTCATCCAATCCAGTTCTGCCAGTTATGGTTTATTCCTACTAATGTTTATTTAAATTTATGATTAAAATTCATTTCGGATGATAATAGTTGATAAATTATTATATTTAAAATAAACATATAAAAAAGCAAGTATATAATAAGTACTGGGTCGGGTATCTTTCACTCCACCTCCAATACCATTTAGGACACCAATCCCGTTATGTTGAAGCCACATCGTGTACGCTTTATCTTGCCAAAATTTGTTTTTTTTCTTCTATTGGAGAGATGCGTCACGACACACCCAGCATCGTCCAAGTTAAGCACTGGTCTATAAGATGCGAAACATTCGTCTTCAGCACCTTATCTTGAATTCATCCAATCTCCATCCATCATCAGTAAAAATACATTCAATTAATTATGCATAATTTAGGTCCAAGTCGGGATTTTTTAAAATTCTAAATTCAAAATCTCACTGTTAATGGTGAACAATATCCTCACGAATATTTTTTTAAAACGTGGAAGGAATCTATTTCTACCAATCATAATTAAATATTTTTTTCCGGCATTAATTTTCTTTTATATAAAATAAAGAGTGAAGATTTTGTCCTAATCAAATCTCCAGAAAATGTAATATGGAACAGTAAAAAAAAATACGGACTGGGAAATTATACATTGGCTTGTTAGGGTTTAAAAAGGATGAACCGCACATTTTTTTATTAAATCTCCGTGGATGAAAACACGGAAATTGAGGTTCTTGATTTATTTAGAAAACGAGCAAGGCCTAATAATTTCGGCAATATCATTATGCCACCTCTGTACACATTTTCAGAACCCATGAAGAAAGAAATATAGAGATATGTTGAGTTTATTACTTTAGATAGTCTGCATTTAGTACTTATTATTTTATTTTAAAAATACATTTCAGTTAAGTCAATTATGATTAAAATAATAATTTTAAATTGAAATTGATTTTTATTAAAAAATACTAAATAATATTAACCTTTGTGGAACAGACGTAGGAGCCCAAAATATTTTTTATCAAACAACTTGAACCAAGTATTTTTTTATGTAATTATTATAGTATGTCTTTTTTTTAAATCGAAATTAATTAATAAAATTATTCATTTTCCCAATGAAAATCTCTTTTATTATATATAATGAGATTAATTCATATATTCGACTAAAAGTGGACAGAGTGGAAAGTTAATAATAAAAAAAAATAAAGTGACAAGCGGTACGTGGCTCAATGAAGCTGTGAATCAGTATGACTGCTCTGAGTCGCAGCGCGACACGGCGCTTTGCGGCGAGACCCCCTCCCCCACTCGCTACCTGTCCGCGTCCATCCAATACACGACACCGGCAGCGCTGACAACTAGGCAGCGCTCTTGCACTACAGATAAGAATAATAAATATAAATATTAGTTAAGTTAACTATCCCAATTTAAGTCGATTTTAAAATCCAGACGCCCACGTTAATAATTTTTATTCAACATATTAACGTCTAGATTTATATCCTTTTATTTGTATACCAAGGATTTAGCTTTCTCCTTCTATCTATTCATAAAAAAATGACTGATGATTATGTATATGAATAACAATGCAGTCAATTATTTTATAACGCGCCCTGCTATACCCTAGTCTTCTATAACAAGTACGACGTTCCTCCTACAGCGTAACTTTTTAAGGTCATATTACATATTTCGTAAATATGTAATACATTGCCTACTACATACTAATAATAGAACAAGGTCATTTAAGATATGCGAATGGAAAAATGATCGATGTACTGATTTTGGTTAATTTACAAAATTAAATATAAAGCTCTCTTCCCAAATTTTGTATGAGTGCTTTTGGTTTCTATAACGTTGTCTCGATATTTTCGTTATAGGAGAGCTGACTGTATATTTTAAAGAGTCTTAGATTTAATATGTTTTATACATTTTTATTTTTTTATATATATTTTAAACTGTAAAAGTGTTATCAGTGTTGAGACATAAAATGAATAAAAATTAATATGAAATCGAATGTGCTGAGACAGAGCCGGGCGATGGTGCATGCATGCGCCTCGGGCGTCGTCGACGTCGCACTCGACGCCTTTGGGGGCTGCGTTCATTATTCAACGATCACTTGTCAACTGTAGGACCGAGTCACTTATCACTTGATTTCTTTTTGCCCTAGGTCTCCCCACGAAATTCTTTTTGCCCCCGGTGGTTAGTTGCAGGCTGCCACTCGTGGCCGGTTGCTCTTGTGTTCGGTACTTATGTGCTTCCTCCAGAGGTCTGGTGGGTCTTTTAATCAGGCCACCTTTTCAAACGTACTTGTCGTGTCTAGACCAAACAAAAATTGAGACCTCTGCATATAAACACACACACAATGGCAAAATCGATTTATTAATGAAATTCATTACGTAACTGTGTTAGCGCAACCCCCCGGGCCCAATGATTCGAGCAGCCCTATAAATTGAGTATTTGCGGTGCGATGCCCCAAAATATTAAATTAAGAGTTTGAAGGACTTCGGGGGTGGAGTGGGGCGTCGCTTTTGTACAGGTGAACAAATTGCTTGAATTAATCTGAGAAATATTTTGTTTGCCGATAAATTTAGAAAGTGTGAAATATCTCTCGGATATAATCCTTAGCTATTCTGCGTGTAATGTATCCTATTAGTCAATACGTAATCTCCATTAGAGCGGGCGCCCGTTCGACGTGCTCCAGGTGTTTTCTATCCTCGGATAGATATGGTTGCTATTTGCATCGCAATTTTTGTCCAGTGGTATTCAACAATTCTCGTAAAAAAATATAATAAAATTAAAGAGTAATTTTTCTTGAACTTTTTCGGAATCACAAAACTAAGAAAGAGATAACCAAACTGTAATTTAATTTGTAATGGATTTACCCCATTCGTCAAACAAAACAACCGCGTCGTCCGAAGAAACTCCAAGCTTTTAATTGAAGATTTTGATGAATTCTTCATCAATTGACATTTGTTTTAAAAATGGATTATTTTAAAAATTAAAATAGCTCTCGCACCACGTGTCACTCATACATTTCACTCGCATTCGACACATCGTACGGGATGCGAGCGAGAAAAACATCGGTCCCGTGGCAACAGAAGCGAATATTGTGGTTTTAATTGTTTTTTTACAATTGCAGACAATAAAGGAAAATGATTATTTAAAATATTTATTCATTAGACTTTTTAGACAAATGCTAAAAAATTATGACATATAAGGTTAAAAGAGTTATTTGAAATAAAAATCAAAAACCTAGGGTACCCAATATACAAACTTCGGCCCGGTTAAATAAAAGATAATACTAACGACACGTCTAATATTATTAGAATATTCGTTTTGTTTCTGCGAAGTATTTTTTCATTTTAGTGGACCGTGTTATTTTAAAATCGTGTAAAATAAGTTGACAGTTTAGATAGCTAATAGTTGGAAGTTTGTAACAAGTAAACTTCTATAATTTTATATATATGCTTATTTTAAAATAAACATGATTTTTTTATAATAGATATTATATATTTTTTTTTTATGTAATAGATATACTATTTAGGATAGTAATACTTTAAGAATGTAGAATATATATTAAAAGAATTATTTGAGAAAAATAAATAACGTGGCATATCTAATATAAAAATCTAGGGTCCCTTTATACAGGCTTTTTACGTCAAATACACCCTTTGCAAAAAAGTGTATTTGATATGCAAAAGAGTGTATTTGACTGATTAGTTTGATTTTTTTGCTAATGCTAATTTGATTTTGTTCCATACAGATATTTTATAATACTCGAAATCTTTCTGTTTATGATCTAAAATACCTCCAAGAATATTATATAGGTGTTAAACAAGTCTTAAAATAATAATTAGTTAACAGTTATTTCTATTTATTAAAAAAATACTATAAAATATTTTATAAACTCATTGTCTTTTTTATAAAATATTTTTTGGTGTACTAAAATAATATTTAAAGTAAAAAATAATAAACTATTATTCAAAACAAATTTTCAATTATTATTTTAACGATAATTAAATACTTTATACATACATATATGTGTATTATTTTAAATACTAAATAAGTTAAGGCAAACGTTATTACATGTTTCTTTATATTTAAAGCAATATTTTATTTAAATTGATAGTAGACAAGTAGAGATCTCTAATTTATAAAAATGAATTTTTCTTTATTAGAATAAAATACGTTAAAAAAAGTGTAAAAAAAGTTATAATAACCAAGAAAAGTTGTATTATTGTTCGATTTTTTCAATTGATACAAAAAGCGTGATAACTGATTTTTACCCAAATATCGAATAATATACTGAAAAAATAGAGCAATTAATTTTTGGATTAAAAATGAAAGTAGGTAAGACTAAAAGAGCATCTTTAAAACCTATGAGACCAAGATATCATCAATTCGTATCTGAAAAGCCTAAGACCGCATAGACTTAAAAAATAGAAAAGGAGTATGTCTTGTAGGGTAAAAAAATATTTTTTGTTATCAATAATATATTAATTTAATTGGCTTGTTGAGTATTGCTGAATCAAATAGTTGGCTCGACAAATATTTTCAGGGGCATTGAACCGGCGGACAGTGGCACCGCAGCAAAGTCCCTTCGCTTAATATTTCAGATTAAAACTTGACGTCGATTTGCATTTGCCGCTAAAATTTCAATACATTGTTTTGACAGACAATTAATAAAACTTTGCCCTTCATCCGAATTGATACAGCCACGCCGATTAATGTACGGACGGGGTTATAAATTATTTGGCGAATGAATTATTGCCGCAGGTGAGAACACAATCGGACGAGAGAAGAAATGAAATTTGTTACTAAACGTTATTGCATTGAAATGAAATATGGATCCGGGCCGGGATTTCTGCAGGATGAACGAGATGATGAATGGTGCTTCTGCAAATGTGAATGCTATTTGTTATTAATATGTTTAAGTTTAAAAAAGGATGCCATTAGGTGGCGGTCTGCTCCCCCTGGATTGATGGAGGATCCGTCAACGCCACTGTAAATCTCTTTCTGCATTTCGGGATCGGGGAAAAATTTAAAAGGTAACATTAATTCCTGAAAAGTGTAATATATCACGATTCCGCATTAATCAATATAGTTGTGTTATTAAAATAAAATTAGATAAGCTTTTATATAAATGGAATGAAAACTTCTTTGTTGAGCTTTCGCATTCGAGTGCTTCGGAGAACTTTACTATCGAATATAAATGAATGTTAAAATAAATAAATATTTTCAAGACAAATTATACTTTTTAAACTATTAATGTTTTTTAAAAAAAAACTTGAATCTTTATATAATTAATTTTAGATAATTTTATGATATGTATTATATCTTATCTCTAAACTTTATTATTATATATTGAATCAATTAATAATCTGTCATTTAATCAATCAGTAAATTAAAAAAAGCAAAAGAAAATTTAAAAAGAGCTATTTTTCATTCGTATTATAGGTTTTTTATACCAATCTACGTAAATCTTATTAATCTTTATATACATAAATTCATAAATGCTGGACATGAGAGATTGAGGTTAATGGATTTCCAATAAAGAAAATGGTAAGAAATTTAGGTAAATAATATGATTTTGGAGCATCAGGATGTATTGCATCTCATGAAAAAGATCTCAAACTGATTGAAAATAATCTTTTTGGACTATTCTTTTTAAAAATCGTTCGTTGTCAATCGTCCTTATTAAATCTATTTTTAAATAAAAAAAACAAGGCTTCAAATCATTTTTTTCGTCACGATTCAGCTTTAAAAATATATCAGTTCAGTTCTAAGTTTGTTTCGGAAAATAACGACTATTTCACTTTTTTAGCCCCTAGTAATTATTTTTAAATGTTAAAAAAATGTAATCAAAATTGGTAAAATCGGTTTTCCGTTCCGACAATGAAAACGTTGGTTAACTTTTGATGATTTTCAATTTATTTTCAGTTTGAAGCACTGATAGATGTCAACTTAATAAAATAATATCAATTATTAATTTTCTTTCGTTAACTATAACTTTCTACAATCTTTCTAGTAATTTTAATACACCATTTACATACATTTTTTTTAATTTAGATGAAAAATAAGATAAAATTCTAGCTATTATTCCACGAATTGCTTTATTCAATCATTCTAGCTTATCAAAATAGAACTGTGACGTTATAGTCTGACCATATGTAGGAATTTTATGCTGAATAATTCCTTTACAATTCAACCAACAAACAAAAAGGACCTTTTTGATAGTTTAGTTCAATTTGCGCATTGCTAGTAGTACCTGCCTTATAAAAACCCACTGTTTTTGGGACATTAGTTTGAGTAAATAGTTCACTTCTTATATTCTGGCACAAAATGCAGAAGAAATACTGAATTTTCTTCTAATTTTATTAATTCTTGACATATTCGAACATATAGAAATTAACTTCATCACTTCTTCAACCTGTTTATAAATCTTTCTAATTATTTTTGCATGTTCTTGTACTTTAGAGCGAGAGTATTCGACAGCATCTGCTATTTTTGGGGCATCATTTCACATCAATTTTTTCGTTCACCACCCTCTCACTTAGTAAAAATGTGTTTTTCGTAATTGTTTGAACTATTTTTCCATAATGAAAACAAAACTGACCATTGAAGAGGACGAAGTCAGACGTAATTATATATTTTCTTTGCTTTGTGAATATTTTTCATTGCTAATCCGAGTGCTGACCGTACCTAATGTTGATTAACTAAGATATTCATATATAAAATGATATAAATATATTATATAAATTAGTCAATGCATAAGTCGGCGTCGTATTTTTCTCAGCGGCGTCGTTGCCCGTATACGTGACGCCAGCGTCGTCCAGCGACGCCGTCTCCACACACGGATTAAAAACAAATTTCCACCACAGTGAAAACAACGACAAATCAATAACGTCCAATTTCCATTGCCGGCCCAATGACACGCCATTAGTGGGACCGGTGTCCCTCCGGGGCCCCGATATAATTCCGGCTCGTGTTATGTCAAAGCATGGGATCCCGGCGAGGTATGTCCCGTCCCGCATAAGCCCCGTGCCCCGGGCAATTGATTCAAATTTGATGTCGATAATAGCGTAATCCCCTTAGCGGGCTAATGTGATTAGCCCGAATAGGGCGAGCTGGTCAGAGCCTTGGGTCTAAGCCGACCTTTATAATCATACCGTGCAATTTTCATGCGTATACATTCACAAGCGGCCAATAATAAAAGAATTAACTTGTGTCCCTTGCATGCGGCGAGCAAAGGGCTGAGATTAAACGCGTTACAATATATATTTGTGTCTAAATTGATTTTTAAAATATCCTCGATACGCGTCGCTTCAGAATAATCAATACTCTATCAGTCCCCGCTCCATCAGTAGGGTCCTGCCAATAAACATTTCGGGATAAAAGCACCCCCGATGAATTCTCCTATATAGGAAAATGTGACCGAGCGGAAAAACTTGTACCGGCGCCACTACCTTGAAGAGTGCTCAAAAAAAAGGGAAAAACTCCATACGGGAACCCCCATTTCGGAAAAACCTGCGATCTTAACTGAATGGAGGGCGATGTATGAGAGCACTTAAACGGACCGATACTCCTGCAGGGCACGTTGTCATCTCTCTATATTTGTGTGTATCAATTCCCCTTCTGTCCTATATTTTCGACACGTTTACATTCTATTTTTTTCCAATATTTTCGCTGGGTGTGCTCGAATTTTTTTTTATGGAGAGCTCGGAAAATCGTGCACGCCATCTCAGAGAAAAAATCAACTAATCTAATATATAATATTTAAAATAATGGATTACAGTGCAAGCTTTACTAGATAAACTATAAAAAGTATGTCATTTTGTATAAAATGCATTTATTTAAATGAGAAACTATCCATATTATTTTAAAATAAATACTATAAATATAAATTAATATTCTGCTTCAATTTTCAAGAAAGAAATATTTTAAATTAGGGGGTATCTCAGAGATCCTAAGCATTTCGAGTCAAGATATTCATGAATTCTTTATCTTATTTTTATCAATTTGTGTTACATTCATTTTAACATCTGGAAAACGTATTTTAGTAATAAAAATCGAACGATTCGAAAAATCGAATAATTAAAAAGTTGAGATTTTAATCGACAAAATAATTCTCGATCTATACGATAATTAGCTGATAAACTTAGATGCCCAGAATCTAATGCACAAGAACATATTTAGAAAATCTTAAAAAGGAGCTTTGGTGAAAACCTATTCTTTACTTACAATAGAGTCCTAAATTTAGCTCCTTCAGATTACCATTTATTTAGATCTATACCACTGAAGTGAAAAAAACGGAATATTTTATTTTTTGAGCACTTTCTAGGACGACGGTCGGGCTTCCTATCGCAATAAAATAGTGTCCTCCTTCTTTTCCTTGAATTATCACGATCCGAGCACAACATATAGTCTTTGCATTTTGCACTCTCATATGTAATATATAGTTTTTTTATCTAATCGTGGATCAGTTCAGATAAAACATAATATTTCATTAGACTCTTGATGAAATATTATGTTTTAAGGGATTTTCTTTTTCTCCTATTGCACATCTTTTGTATAAAATAAGAGTATTGATAATTGAGGTTTTAAGTCCTTAAAAATAAGAACTACCTCGACCATCTTAACGTCTTGCGCATAAAACATGACGACGATGCCAGTCGTGGACTCGCTCTTATTTTTTTAACAGGCTAGTTGAGTTTTCCGGAGTCTTCTTCCTAAAATTTACGATGATGACAAACCTTTTTTGTTTACCATTATGGTGTCAGGGAGGTAACAATTCCGCTGATTTCTCAGCAAGCTTTGGATTTTATATAATTTATTACAGAATATATGGCAACCTTCTATTTTTGGAGTCATATGTTTCAGAATATATATGTAAAACTATTCTTTTACATCTAGAACTTAAATAATTCCCAAATTTATTGTAACCCGTAAAAGCTAATTTCGGTGACTTCGGCGATAAATGGAATATTTTTCAACTATAATTATTCCTTTCCAGAATTAATTTAACGGCTGGAAAATAGTTTAATCTCTTTCAGAACGTTTACTCAATACCACAGTTAATAATAAATATTTTTATAATACTTTTAGCAAAAATGTCCAGTCATAGTGGATCTTGGGATATAGGCCATTTATTCTGATTTTAAATTTCCACATCTCGATGTAATAATATTTTTTTAAATCTATTCACTTCTCAGATGTAATAAGTATAATAATTATTAGATTATGTTTGTTGTAAATCCAACTACACGATTTTTTTCATCAGGTGAATCAAATAATTTATTAAAAGCAACGACTATTGATATATTTGTTCTAGTTTAAATTACAATTTAAAGTAAAGAAAAATCACACAGCTCTGTTAAAACGAATAATCCGGATATATCAAATTTCCACACGTAGATGCTAATAATAACACGATTATATCTAAAATGCGAAAAAAAAGTTACACAATTCGCACGTTCGCGTGCCCGTGAGGTATAAGCCGAAAGGAAATTGTTAAACAGTTTCCATTTTTCAAGGTCCAAATAATATTATCTAGCCGATACACCGCGCTAAAAATATGGCAATGGAAAACTTTGGCATTTTCCGCGCAATATATATTATTCAAATTATTATTTGAAATGCGAGAATTACGTACCGGAGCGTAATAAAGCATATGCGCCGAGCATCTTGAATAATTGCTGCAGCATCTTAAATAATTGCACATCTTAAACTGTGAGCTGAAATTCACTTTAACTGCATTATATTATAAAATATTATGAATAACATTTACACAGGCTAGACGATGCTGCACAGCGCGTTTTGCAGTGATGCTCCACCATTATAATATAAAAACTAAACCTTAGAAATTAATAAATACCACAATTAATACTCTTTACTGATTTCTATTTTATTTTTTTATTCATATTATCTGATACCGAGTATCATTTAAGTATAGTCGAATGCCAGATATGAAATGTAGCTATGCTTAAAAATAAATATATATTTCTTGGCGTTGGTCTTCATACTTCACCAGTCTTATAAATGCTGAAGTTAAGTACGCTGATATACAACGTAGCGTGACGCTATTCAGAAACGTAACGAATATTAATCTCTCAATTATCTTGCGAGCAAAACAGGGGTTGCCAAATTGTGACCTTTGCATAATATAATAATTCTTATATATCTTGCGGTCGATACCTCATCGTCGAAGAACCATACGTATGTACTTACAGACTTCTAATCCACGTATAATCAGAGTAGACTCATCAAAAGCAATATTCTTCAGCAGAATATTTGAAAGGCTTATCAATTGTAGATAGATTGTTATTAATATGATCGTGCATATCCGTATACATCTCCCTGCATATTTAAAGCCTTTAAAAAGCTTTCCCTATAGATTGTAAAAAATAATAATTTAAATTTAATCAATCCTTGACAACGAAATAAGAAAAACATTATTGAATATAATTGTTGTTGATTATCTTAAACTGTTTTATTCGACGTTTTCCCGAAAAAGTTCTAAAAAAAGCTAATTATTATATAATATTTTATTCAGATATGAATAAAATAAAAAGTTTTGCTTATTTTATTGCGAATTTAGCTCATATTATTTTTTTGATATAAGTGCTCCGAAATTTTAATAAATAAATATTTGAATTAATTATTAGTTATACTTTAAAACCAATAAGCAACTCTAATCATTTGTTTTATATGTAGAAAAATCATATAATGGGCAATTGAATACTAATGTGGGATACAAAACTAATTAAATATTTTTTTGAAATTAAACTTAAAAAACTTGGATCATTAGATGTGAAACTGTTTATTGAAAGTCTTTGCTTTATTGCACTTACATAAACGCATATTTTAAATGTGTTTAACCCTTTGTATTCGAATGCCACTCTAGAAGCGGCATCGAAATTTTCCGTATCGCTCGAATGCCGCCGCTATGACGGCATGCAACAAATCAATTTCGTATTATTTATAAAATTATGATTTTAGGTATTTAATACTCACTATTGATTATCATTAATTATTATTTACATTTATTATTGTTTATTATTGTTTATTAGTGCTTATTATTATTTTATTATTTTTATTATTCTTATTAATAATTATTTATTATCATTAATTATTGTTTATTATTATTTATATTGTTTTACTATTTTTTATTATTCCCATTAATTATTATTTATTATTGTTTATTATAATTTATTATTGTTTAATATTATTTATTATTATTTCTTATAATTTCTTATTAGTTATTATTTATTATTTTTTATTATTGTTTATTATTATTTAATATTATTTATTATTGTTTATTATTATTATTTATTTTTATTTTTTTATATATGGCTGTGAATTTATTCTTTCAGACTTAATTGCAACGATTGTTTCTATTAAATAATTAAACGTGCCGATAAATTTAAATAGAAAATATATCTCTGGCATACGGAGCTACCTGCAAAGTTTTTCAGACCAACAATCGTGACTTTTATATAGTGATAAAGGTTAAAATAATAAATTATTTATTTCAAGTCCTAATATACAATTTCCATTCATTGAAAATAATAATTTTAATTAATATTGTGAGTGCAGTAA
Source organism: Philopotamus ludificatus (assembly GCA_022495035.1). Classification (NCBI taxonomy): domain Eukaryota; kingdom Metazoa; phylum Arthropoda; class Insecta; order Trichoptera; family Philopotamidae; genus Philopotamus; species Philopotamus ludificatus. Next base: position 21,326 of record JAGXCT010035662.1, on the reverse strand, counting down.
AACAGGGTATAAGTTATTCATTTTTTGATATGCAATAACCACACATACATCGCATTATAAATAAAATGGTTTTATAAACTAGGACAGTATTGGCAAACCCATGACTCGCGAGTCAGAAACTGACCCACTACGGTTTTTTAACACTTTGCGGACACAACATCGATACGATTCATTAAAAAATCCATAAAATACAAAATTATTATAAAATATTATATGTAAACCACAGGACGTCCTGTACATAATACACAGTTTAAATGGTTTAAGTTTTTATACACATATTATTAATATTTAAATTGAAAAAGCATCTACATAAAATATTTTTCCTTCTGTTAAAAACATATTATAGTTCTGGTCAATAGGATCTGGTGTGGTCAGTTTTTTAGCATAGACTTTATCTTTAAGGTATCATCACGGAAAAAGTCCCATAGTGTCAACCCTGGGGGATGAGCGGGGTATTCTATGGAAACTCTTCGTGAAAGCCATCATTTTGGATGATAGCGCGAAGGTGCTTCGTTCTGTTGAAAATACAGTCGCCATCTTCACTAAAGTCCTCTTAAATGCGTGGTAAAAGCGATTCTTGCATTAAATTCAAATAATTAGCACTAGTGTGTACATTTTTATGGAACATCCTGTATTATCATTTACAGAATTTCAGTTGGAGGACAAGAAGTTCAACAAATATCATGGCATGCATCACTGTAGACGCAGACCTGTCTGAAGCATTTTGAATGACAAACTTTATGATATAGATTAGTTATTTTTGACTTGAGTTTTTTTGTGACATAGCTTAGCATTTTAATGAACCCAATAAAAAACTTAATCAAAAAAATATATATATGACGAACATCCTATATATTCTCACCTCTCTCGTTGTGCGGACCGCATGTAAGAAACTTATGATAATACAAACACTGAATAATAAACTCAATGTATCTCATTATTAACAAAATAAACCTTGTATAAAAAATACAGAAATGAAGCACTTATTAACCTATCTGTATTGGCGGCTTGAAACCATCCGCGTAGTCCGAAGGGGCTCTATTTATAATGGAAAATAGAGAAGTCGAGATATTGATGATATTATTCTAATGGATTTTTCGAAGAATAATTATAGTTATTTACATGCTTAAAAAACACGTGTCACTAGTATAAGTTTCAATCGCTCTTGGCACATCGTACTAGATGCGAGCGAGAAAAACATTGGCTACAAAACGTCAATAATTACTTATTATATTTAATTTTTAGACTTTTTTAGATAAATAAAAAAGGTTTTATTAACCCTTTCCACTCAAAACTTGCAATCCTAAATCGACCCCTTCGGCACGGCTAGGTTAATTGAAATATTATTAAAAATACGTCGAAAGTATATGATTACGGTTATCGTATAATGAGCCTGCGGGACACTGTAAGAATCGCGGGTTGTTCACCCCTGTCATAGACTTAGTGACACATGGGCTAAGAATAAAAATAGTTATTCACGATATGCTTCATAATTTTGATTTTTTAACTAATCAATATGACGCGTAAATGACAACGTTCTGGGCGATGTCTGGCCGCAGATTGAGCTCTCGCAGCACCTGTCAATCGCACGTTTCACTCGCACACGACACATCGTACCGGATGCGAGTAAGAAAAAGCACCGCGCGCATACTAACAGTAGCAAATAATGTTGTTTTTATCTTTTTCACAATTGCAGACAATAAAGGACTTCATAATATTTATTCTTTAGTCATTTTAAGACACATTAAAATAAATATTCGAGAAAAATAGACCCCATCTTAGTATTAAAAAAATAAATAATACCCATTGCTTAAAAGGGTTCACCATCACTGAACTAGGGAAACAATATTTATTATATTTACTTGTCCATCATCATTTGTGTATGAATTTTGATTCAATTAATATAGTAAGTCCCATGGTGTATTTTTTTTTCCTTTTTTTTATTTTTTTCTCTAGAAAAAAATCAGCGAACACAATGAACTCTTTTCGATAACAAAAATAAAATAATCATCTAACGTTCGCAAATTCCATAGTATTTTTTTACACCTTAGCGAGTATTCGCCACGTATTTTTTGTATAAAAATATACCGAGCGTATTTACGTAAAATATTTTTTATATAAAACATCAGCCTGTATGCGATATGGTTAACCGATATGGGCAAATCGCATTATGGCAGTGGCGCAAGCCATAATGTGATTAATTGAATCAGTGCCGGCAGCAGGGGTGGTGCGACTGGGCTCGGGGAGAGAGAGAGAGGAACGTGGGAGGGCTGGTATATACAGGGTGATCCGCTGATCTGACACGCACCACCTGATTTACAATCGAAAATTGAATCAATCGAAACTCGCACGGATTTTCCCACTGCTGCTGCAAAAAAAATTGACAGCTCATAATAGATTATTAAGTGGGGTCACAGTGCGACCTCAATACGCATCTGATTACCCTTGTCGAATCGCTGAATTAAATATATGAGCGTTAAACGAGAATCGGGATAACGGTGGATTTCGCCTATTATCGATTTGGCGCGGTTTTTGTTCCGAGCGCGTAATTACACCGGCTAATCCCGCCGTGCCCCGCTTAGCGTTGGGAAGCGAGGCCGCCGTATATCGAGGTATCGTGTTTAATTTAACATGAAATAAGTGCGCCGGTGAATAAATGCCGTTTATGAGTTTACAAGCGACGCTGAGAGCGAGCAGTAGTCGGGATTCATGCACGGAAACGGATTAATCCAGCGGTGGTCAACAATGAAAGTTGAATATTATCATAAAAAAAGTTATCTTTAATCATTTAATATTGTCTAAAAAACAACCCATATTATATATTAGGTGTAGTAAAAAGTCATGTCGTATTTTCAAAGAGTAGTTTTAGAATCAGTTGTGTTTAGTCCTTTAATGAGTAAAGACGTGTTATTTTATTGTGTGCTTGTCGAGACACACAAAAATTTTTACTCAACTCAGTCGCAATGGACGAATTTTCTTTCAATACTCTTTCAGTTTCACTCCAAGAAAAACGCAACTATCGCTACAAGAAATATTTGTGACATTTATGGAGACGTATTAGATGCCAAAAATGTCAACGCTGGTACGAAAATTCAAATCCGAAAATTTTGACTTAAAAGATGAATCTCAAAGTGGACGACCCTGTTCAGTAAATAAAGCCGCCATAAAATCTGTAATTAAAAAAAAACCAACTTTAACCACCAAAGAACTGTCAAATATAACCTGCTCAATGTGGTCCATCACTCAGTGTCTGAAAAAATAGCAAAGATGCAAAAAAAAAGAATTTTAGGAGAAAATCTTCCTTCTCCACGATAATGCGCGTCTCCATGTCGCAGATTTGTCCCTGAAAAAAATGGTTGACTTGGGGTTGACGGCTTTACTGTATCCTGCTTACTCGCCAGACTTAACCCCTTCAAACTACCATTTGTTTCGTTCTATGGAACACTTTTTTAAAAATAAATCATCCAAAACAGAAAGTGAGGTGAAATCAGCCATTTCTGATTTTTTTTTAATTTCAAGTCAGCAGAATTTTTCAAGAAACGTATTTTAGATTTCGAAATTAGATGGCAGAAGGTTAAATAATGTAATTATTTTTTGTAAAAATAAATTTGAATTTTATTGAAAAAATACGACAGGACATTTTACTACACCTAATATTAGGAAGACCAAAAAGTAAGCAATTTTATTTTGCTGGCGAAAACATTTATTTAATAAAAAAAAATCGTTTTACCAGCTCGAAGGGAGTTGTTTGATTATTTTTTTTAAATCTTATTAAAATCTTTTTCAATTGCGTTTTTATTTCTCCAACATTTTTTTTTACCTCTTGATGTATGTTCTAACTCAGAGGTTCCCAATCTTTTTCGGTTTACGGCTCCCTTAAAACATCAGATTTTTCCGCGGCTCCCTTGATACATGAGATTTTTTTCAAAATGTTGACTTTCTTAAGAAAAACGAGCGCAAAAAGATAACCCAAAAATGTCGAGAATTGGGAATTAAATAAATTTTCCGAATTGTTTAATTGCATATTTCGCGGCGCCCTTATTAGGGCACCGCGGCTCCCTGGGGATCCGCAGTTCACACTTTGGGAAACCCTGTTCTAACTTATCTAAAAAGGTGGTAATGCGACGGCCCAAGATCCAGTGAGTAAGTTGGATGAGTCCAAGTTCCCTTATTTTTTTCCTGTGTTATTTTTGCAGCGTGATGCCTCGCGTTGTCGTATTGAAGGATCCTTTTCTTGTTATTGACCAAAACAGATCGTTCTTTTATGAGCTTTTATTTCATTCTATCGAATTGTTCAGAATACATTGTCGCTGTAACGGTCTGACCAGATTCAAACAATTCATGGTGTATAATTCTAGAAAAATCCCACCACACACAAACAAGGACTTTCTTTATCGTTAGTGATGATCGAAGGGACCGGACAGGTACTTTTCCGGAAGAAAGCCATTGTTTTTTTTCATACAGGTTTATTATATAGCACCCACTTCTCATCGCCAGTTACAATTCGCCGCAGAAACGGATCGGCCTCATACCGAGACTGAAAAATCGCCGTTAATTCATGGGGAACACAAACTCCTTACCTGTACAATTTTCCTATGCGATGAAGATGATGATGAACTGTAGACCATGGACAGCCTATCTTCAATGATAATTCCTCAATTGTTTGACGAGGATCTGAATCATCGTCTTCAGGATATCATCATCTAATTTTTGGGGTCGCTCTTTTCCTGCGACATCTTTGAGATTCCTATTTTCATGTTATAACTTTTTAAACCACCTCTTTCCCTTTAAGTACTTTAGGTAATTATTTTAAATGCTTCGTTTCTCTTAATTCCTTGATCGAACAAAAATAGCATACAACGACGTAGTACTGCTACTATTGTTGGTCTTGACATCTTTCCCCCTTGGTAGAAAATACATTTTAACCGAAAAATAAAATTTACAACCATAGCTTTAATGTAATAACTTACGTGTTTGCGGTGACGCTTTCTATTTTTGAACAAATTTTGAATTTTATATTTATTCAATGCAAAAATACAAATGGCTCGAACACATTGAGATTTGAAACGTAAACAAAGCAATAACTTTTTCCTTTCATGAGATATGTACATATATTATTATCGTGTCTGAAATATTTAAAATTAATACGATACTAAATCTATAACGTATTTCAGTTATTCTTTATTATATCCCGTCTTTATATAAAATTTATTTTAACGACAGTATTCGACAAATATTTTATTATTGATATATCATGCATAGTGCATCTAATGCGGTTTTAATCAATAGATTGTTCTATAGAATAATACAATATGCTAAATCATAAAGAATATGTCTTTAAAATTCAAATTGAAAAATTATCGTCTCTTTATCGAAATATTATTCCCTCTCTACTCTATTATCTGAATCGATGTTCTCTAAGGAAATATCAAATAAATATTCTTTGTATCGTCGGTTATTTTTAAAACGTTCACTCTTTATATTCTAATGATTTGTAGGATTATTGTAATTTAATTTATTTTAGATAAGTGAAGTTGTAACAAAATCGATTTTCTCTTTAAGCCAGAGGTTTCCAAACTTTATGCTACCACGCCTCCCTAAAAAGAATTTTTTTTTCACGCCTCCCTCCCTACTTTTAATTTTTTAATATATATACCAATACTATAGACACGTTTTAAATAATAAAAACTTTATGTCAAAAAAAATCTGAATACTATAACTACCAGTATAATAACAAGGTTTTACGTTTTAGAAAAACCAAACTAAATACGAACATGTACATACATATGAACATTTATTTTTATATTAAATTACTAACCAATCTAACGCACCAAAATTTAATGCGAAGGGTGTTGCTGTTTATTGGCACAAAGTTTTTCAAATCTTGGGGGCAGGGTGGAGAGTGCCACTCGTAGCTCCTTTTCGACTATTAATCTGGCTCGATATTTCGTTTTCATCGCAGCTAGTGCTGAAAAGCCCGTTTCGCATAAATACGACGTTACAAACGGTAGAAGAATTTGCTCTGGCTTTTATAATACAATGATTCGCACTTCCACTAAGATTCTTTCAAATTGAATCATAGTTACATTTTGAACTTTTGTTTTAGTGTGAGCTATCACATGATAATTCAATTTTCTTTTCTTTAAGTTTTCAGTTTAAATTGTCTCTTCATTGTAGCTAAATGGATTCTTGTACCCACATAAATTCTTTTGAGAAATCAAGGTTCTTTAAAATAATTGCAAAATAAAGCACTAAAACCAGTGCACCAACCTTTTTCTCATCTACGGCACAATTAAAATTTTCCAGGGATTCTCAAGCAACGAAAAGCCACATATATAGGTATTAATTTTATACATTTCAAACATCCTTTTTGGGTAAACCCTTCTGCCAAAGTTCGAGTTTTTTTTTCAACCCTTGTAATTTGTCGGAGCACGTCAATATATTCTCATTTCGACCTTGCATTTTTTTATTAAGTTCATTCATAAAATGCTCGGAACATATCAGCCATGACCTGCTTTTCTATTATCCGTAATCATCATCAAGCAGCGGTGGGCAGTTCAAGGGCGGCTTGGATTAAAGAAACTCACGCACCCCATGCAAGCTCAAACACCTAGCCCAGTGGTTCTTAACCTTGTTGGAGATACGGAACTCTCTCCAGTTTCATATGCGCGTTCACTGAACCTTGGTCAGGTGCAACAAAATATGACAACCAAACATAGTATATTTTGTTATGAGGGTTCACAAAACAAACGTAAAACCATTAAAAACAGGAGAGCAAAACCAATAAAAACAGAGAGCAAAACCATTGAGTAACATGATTTTCACAAAACAAAACGGCGGCGAATGGAATTGATACCGCGTAACTTATTGCATCGCCACAGGAAAGATGCGCAGCGATAAATTTTGACATTTAATTGAGGAATTTCAAAAACAACCTTTCTGCACATTCCTGCATTTTGATAACACGTGGTATTAATGAGATTTACCTATAACGGATTTTGTTTATCGACAATGATAATTGAATACATTAAACATTAGCTGTGAAAATTTTAATGTTTTGCCTAAAGCTGACAAAGCTGGATGCAGCGATAAAAAATGACATAGTTCTGAAAACCGAAAAATCTCTGTTCAAAACATATATGTAATGGTTTTGTCAGTTAATCTTTGAGCTGTTATTTTTATTCAATAAATGGCATGAAGATTTGAAATTTAATAAAAAAATCAAAGAACATTTTAACATTCGACCAGATTCCAATGCCTGACCTCGCTGAACCCAGGAGAATGACTCACTGAGCTCCACACCGAAACCCGGGCACCACTGATTCAGCTTTTCAAAACTCTTTGCCCCTGATAGCTTTTGCCAACGAAATTCAGTATAAAACAATAAGGATTCATATTCGGCTCCTCTATTTCTGCACAGAGTATTCTAAAGATTGCACTGCATATGAGACATGGTGGCGAGTTTCAATAATGCATTTGGTGTAACAGAAACAATTATTTTGAACGTTTGCTTCTGAATATTTATCTCGTCCAATTTTCTTTCAAAAAATTCAATAGGCTTTTCAACGTATTCAGAATGTAGAGTTTCTAGGTTTCGTTTTAATTTGACTGGTCTCATACTATCTGAAGCTAAAACTTTCGAACATAACAAACACATTGGTTTTTCCAAGCTATCTATAATAATACTTGTAAATCCTAACGATAAATACGATGAACTGTATCGTCTTTTCTTGGAAGCTGTACCTCCTTGTTCGTTTTGCTTTTTAGTTGGCTTACTTATTTTGTAAAGCATTATGGTATAATTTTTTTTATTTCTTAGAAAATTTTTGGCATCTCCCCTGGCCATAGCCCGCGCCTCCCCTGGGAGGCGCGCCTCCCAGTTTGGAAACCGCTGCTTTAAGCAATGAAACTCAATCTCAAATTTGCTACTGTTTTAAAGAATATAATCATGCAAAGTAATTTTTATTATCAACTTCGATTTATCAAATCATAAATCCCTTTTTTTTGGTTTCTTGTATATGTTTATTAATAATTAAAAAAGGTAAAAGTTACATTTAATTATAAAATCTTTGCTGAAGTATTTAAATTTAAACTGTATCTAAATTTAAAGCTCTAAAACCACCATTAAATTTTTTGTAAAAATGAGGATATGCGATTTTAATTTCCTCCCTAAAATCTAAATTATGTCTTTTGGCTAATCTTCGTCTGTTGTCGTTGAAATAGAAAATCTTTTGTGTCTCTAATGCTAACTTCTTGATTCTTAAAAAATCCTCGACTTCACCAGTTAATTGTAATGGTTTATTTATGATTAAAAATGATTTTTCAACAAAATGAAATAGTTTAAGATGACACGTGCCTCTATTTTAGATTGAATTTGAGATCACACGAGTACAGTTTTTTTTCTAAAAAATAATTGCATCCCTTTTTTATACGGATTCTATTTCAGTTTTTCGGTTCGGTTCCTAGATAAACGATTTTTTTTGATTTGCGAAAAGTTGAATGAATTCATATTTTCCAATTTTTTCCCACTTGGCGCCTCTCGACACATCGCATTTTCAGGCGCCTGTGCGCGCCGCACAAATTGACCATAATGCCCCTGTCATAAACTCGCACACAAACAATTTATTTGATTAGAATATAAGTCTGCTGTCACCGTTTGCCCATGTTTTGAACAATTCAAAATAAATTATTACTGCATCCCACCTAACAGATATCATTTTTTTTGTTGCATTCCGGTTTTCTGGAATTAGAATTGGTTTTTTGTTTAGCAATTAACCATTGTTTTTTTTGTTACGATCGTGTATAGATTTCATGTCTAATCTCCATTAAATAAATCTCTCGTAGATACGAATGATATTGCTCTTTTTCTTGCAATATTCGGCACATAATTAGATGTTTTGTCTTGTTTTGGTCTGTTAAGTTGTGCGCCACCCAATCAACTTGTCATTGAATTTTTGTGTAGTATATTAGACCAGGATACACTGATTTTATAATATATCATTTACCGATAATTTTTATTAACTTTCATTTGATTTTAGATTACAAAGCCACTTCTAAATCACATTCGCTCGATCATGACGTCCTCTTCAGGTTCATTTTCCAAACCAAAGTTTCCAAAATTATTTTTTTAAATAAACGTAAGCATTTTTTGACATCTAATTATAATTATTGCTATAAAAATCACAAATATTTTTCGTGACTTTACTGTATTTTTTTCATGTTAAACTGCAACAGCATGCAATTTAATATCGTTTTGACGGACACTCTTCTCCCATTATCGCTAGACTATTTCTTTATCTCAAAACAATAGTCAAATAGTATACTGTTATATAGAAAATGGTATACTACAAAATATATAATTCAAAAGTTTGTGACATGTAGGATTTATATATTAAAAGAGTTATTCAAGAAAAATCAAAAACTTGGGGTTCCAAATAGGTTAGGTTAGGTTAAAGAAAATGTTTTAGTTAGAATTAACTGCATTTAGTTTCAAAATTTAAAATATGAATGTACCAAAAAGATTAAATTATTAAATATTAGATCAATTGAACGGATCGGAAAAACGCTGCATGAGAGAAATCGTCATTTCCACGAAAGGATTTTTTTTTGTAAAAAATCACTTATTCTTTTTTGTTTTATGAAAATAACTTCAGCTTCACCTCAGTTCATATAATATTAGATTATATCCGGGGCGTTTCATTAATACCGTATTTGCAAAATAGCGATTTCGGCGGTATGTTTGAAAAAAAAGGAAAAATCCCATGTAAATCCCGGCGTTGCGTAACATAAAACGTGACTTTTTAAATCGGGATGAAAAAATTGTGTGAGCGCTCAATGTTTCTTTTTTTTTTATTATACAAATGCAATATGTTCTGTGTACCGGGGTGGGTAGGGAAAAAAAATACAGAAAACTTTATGGACGAAAATATTCCCGAAAACCATTGCAGCGAAAATTGAAATAAAGGAAAGCGTCCGAAATAAAAATGTGGTGCACACACACATAGATATATACATATGTACGTACGGGAAATGCTCCAGATATCTTTTCCACGGTAATAAAGGCTTGCGATGGGGGGCTGAGCTTTGCTCACTTTCTCCACGGCCCACCTTTGTGCAAAGTACCCCCGCACGTGAATAAATAATCCTGAAGGAAGTGAGAGTGGATGGCTGGGGATCATACCCGGGCCCACTGTATTTTGGATATTGCACAGTCGGCTGGGTCTATTCAGCTATTCATATCGTATGTGGCCGGGCAGGCCCCGGCGTGATCACGCGTTCACGTCTTGCGTAATTGGAAAAATTTTTGATATTTTCTCGTCTTATTTTCTAGACCCCCCGAGGTTATATACGGATAAGCCTAGGAACATTTTTTAAATTAATTAAATAAAAATGCGACATTAGCCTTTTGGGAACCAAGCCAAAAATTCGCAGCGGTAGCGGCCAACGTTGTTTTTGAGCAGCGGTTCGCAATTGTTTTTCGTTATGGCTGGCGTCATGGAGTGTAGGTAGAGCCGGTTGTTTACTAAATAAATAAATACAAATATATATAATAATTAAATTATTGTAAAAATATCCTTTTTTAGTTATGTAATGATTGACTATATTAAAAAAAAATGTTAAGCTGTAGAGCTAAGCACAAATAAGGCAAAGCTGATGGTTATCAACGCCTACATTTTCAGGGTGAAATTAATAGGGCTTAGAACTCATCAAGAATTATTGGAAGATACGTCCTGGATGGTCAGTATGACAAAGATACTCCAAAGAGACAAATACTACTGGATTAAATTTGTAGGCAAATATTCAGAATTCCACGAATGACAAAATGAGATGTTCTTCAAATTAAATTTGTTTATTTTTTTAATAGAGTAAATACAATGAACTCTCCTATAGCGCCGAGTTAGGTAACACGCTATATAAAACCGCCCTATAAAAATCTAGGATCCAGTACGAAATTAGGCGTTAGGTTTTTTAATTGTATTTTATAAATTGAATAAAATCAATACATTAATCATATTTTAAATGAATTATTATATTTTGTTGTCAACTAAAGGACATTGACCTTAAATTCGCTCAGAAATGTATTATATATATTTACGAAATATGTAATTTGACCTTGAAAATGGCGATCCAGAAGAAAGCACTATAGGAGTGTATATTGCACATGTTGCCTTATAGCAGCGAGCGCTATAGGAGGATTGACTTTACTTTAACATAATCGGAGAGAAGTGGATGTTAACTAAAAAGGCAGTTAAGTCTTTAAAGTATAGGTTCAACTCGTGACTAAATTAATATACTATGCTCAATTTTGATGTATTTTGTGCTAGACAGGATCGATTTGGGTTTAGATAAGTTTTTTCTCGTGCAGAAAGATAGAACAAAATTGTATTCGAAATTTTCTGCATAATATTGTTTGTTTTGTTGCCGTCCCCTTCTAACATACTCTGTCTCGATCACAATCGAGCTAAGCGATCATATTAAAAAATGACGCTTTTTGATTTATTGCCATCCCCTTCTAACACATTAAAGAGCTCACTCAGTCGATGTTGGAGCTTAGGACACGTTTTCTATTAGTTAGATAAGTAAAGTCATTGATGTAACCTAGCCGTGCCGATGGGACCCAAAGTTTTTCATTTTTTTCAAATAACTCTTTTAATATAACTTGTCACAAACTTATATCTATAGAATAAATATTAAATATAATCATTATCCAAAATTAAAATAACAATATTCGCTGCCGTTGCCATGATGTTTTTTCTTGCTCACATCCTGTACGATGTGCCAAGTGCGAGTGAAATATGCTAATGACACGTGAGAGCGTCGTTATATTGATTAGTTAAAAAATCCAAAATATCGACCAAATTATGAAACATATCATGAATAACTATTTTATACTTAGAATAATCTATTTAAAAAAAAATGTCAAAATGTCCGCCCCCTCCGGACGCCGCAATTGTACCGCCGTAACGGAGGGGCTAAAAATGCCGCTGTTTTATTGTCATCCTCTTCTAAGACATTAGGGAAAATCGACCAGGTTATCGACCAGGTTATTGATATACCAAGTTTAAACAACCATGTTATCTATTGATTTTTCCTTTGGGATAAGATTCTAAAAATATAAAGATAAGGGTATGATAGATATTATGGATAATACAATAATAAAAGCCAATATTATCACGGAAATTAGACAATTTTAAATTTATTGTAATGACTTTTAAATTATTTTTAACATTTGATGTACAGATTTGAGAAAAATATGTAGAAATTAATTTAATAATATTAATTTGTAAAGTAAAAATTCTCTCTACTTATTAAAACATGTGAAACCTATTCGATAGCCATCATAACTCCAATATGGATATCAATATCAATATATGGCAGGGTTACGTATACCAACACGACAACATTTTGATATAATTAATAGTATTATATGATATTAAAAAATAACGCATATTTATTTTAAAATCTCACACAATGAATTATCAATATTTTGTATTTTAAAATTTGATTTATGGTTTTATAAATATACCAAAAAAATAAATGCATTTATCTCTAAGTTGCCATTAAACATTTCAGGTGACCGGATATAAAATATAAAATAGATAAAAAATATTATACACCCGGTTAAAGGATTAACCCAGTCAGGATTAATTTGATTTACGATAAAAGGTTATGCGATAAATTAAAATATAAAACCCGCCGTTTATACATTTTATATTCGGAATGTGCGCACACACTCTTTAATTAACCCGGATATAATTTCGTAACAAACACTATAGATTCAAATTTGGAGAATAGAAATTCAAAGGTTCACGGACTATGAACCACCCCCGAAATGTGCGATGTATTGTCAGTGAGGGATGAAAACTTTCATTAGGGAATCAACCCTTTTTGGTTTACTTACACGGAGATAATTAAAAAGCATTCTGCCATTAGCCGCACACGCCATATTTAGAAAAATAATTTGGGCATCCTTGTGCCGGAGAAGCAGAAGATGACAGGACCGGAATCCCCGGTGCCAGCCAATAAACGCCGCCACAAATCATACAGCGGAATTCCTAAGTTCGCACTTCCTGCGAGGGTGCCCCGGCTATTCTCACTTATGGATGCTCTCTCCGTTTCGGTATTCCGCAAACGAGGTAGAGATGAGAATCCATTTCTTTAACTATAATAAAAAAATAAAAAAATAATGTCTCATAATAGGAAAAGCTCTGAAAACATCTGAAACACATGATGAGATTTGATATACGAATGTCCTTGACTGATCAATATCTCCAGATTATTCCATCTTATTCTTGGCATGTAATTAAATATCACAATATTTTTTTAATCCATATTATATAAGTGATTTAAGATTAATCCTGGTTGAATCCGTTCGCTTCGCGGTCCCAGAGGCGTTGTTTGTGATTTTGAATCCTTTCCATTTAGAAAATATTATATAGCGGTACGTATGCCAACGGTTTCCCCTCGCTGTGTAAGCAAGGTGTATTGTTGGCTGCACGGGAAATATGCAAGGAAGAAATATTTGAGATGCTTTAATGCTCAGGATGGCTGCATATTCATACAAACGTAACAAATCTAGACGTGTGCCATGGTGATAATGTATTGCGGCCCTTATATCTGGCTCTCGCCAATGCGCTGGATGTAAGCGAGACAGTTCAAAAGTCATCCATGGTATCGCAGATTTACCGACTGAATTATCACGGACTTTTGATCTATTGTTGTTGAAATATTGTGAATTTTCGTTGGGCAGGAAACGGATTCATGCAGCTTGGGGGACATGCATATGCCATTACCATTCCCCCTTGTCACCATCCAAAGCAATATTGTGCATGTATAAGTATCTGTATATGACTAAGAAATTAATATTGCATTAACTAATGGAACATCAGTGGGACAGCTTGGGATACATTAATATAATTTATTTTAAAACAATTAATTTTGTGTATAATCTTATTTTTAATAATTATATTAGTTAAATAAAATATACTAGGTTGTTTTAATATGGATTTTTGTAAATATTTTTTCAATAGGGTCGATAAACCTCTGCAAAACTGTCATACTTTATTGCAAAAGATGTGCTATTTTTTAAATTAATGAAATACTATTTAAGAAATTACGATATTATATCAAATTAAGCAGTTTATGATTTTTATCAATGAATAGATAGTCAAACTTATGGATGTAAAATTTTCCTAATTTAAATTTAGAAAGTTATGTATTGCTTATTATTGACTAAATACTATGTATTTAATTTAAAAAAATATGTAATTATCATTTAAACGACATTAAGAAAATAAATGTTTAATCCAAAGTAGATGGAGAAAATTTAGTCCCTGAAAGTGGAAAAGTCTTATTAATCTAAAATACTACTAAATTAAATCTATAATACTAACGATTTGATTAATATTAGTCATAAAACGATAAACAACAGCTTAAGGTACGTGAATATATTTTATATTTAAAAATATTCCTATTATGATTGCTTTTTTTGCATGATGAATATATTAATATTAAAAAAACAATATTTCATGTCGAAAATTTTATAATTATCAGGGGTGTACGGCGGTGTTGATGTTGGGTGTGCTGAATGTGGAAAAAGTCCACCATTCCCCACTGATAATTAAAGTAAGCCCTCGTATAACGCTTCCTCTAAATCGCTGTTTTCTACAAAATAGAAAATATTTCAGCGTTAAATATATCATACATTGCCGAGAAAAATAAAGATCAATAAAAAATCTTAAGATGACAACGTACAAATAACTATTAGATAAACTAAAGTCAGAGTAAAGAAAGCAAACATATCTTGTTTGCTCATTTTTGATATAGCTAATTCGCTAGGGGTCGAGAAAATCGTATTGGAAATTTATTGTCCTCCTTGTAGAGCAGTGATAGGGATCCTATTTGAAAAGTGGATAAAATTTTTTTCATTATTTTTTATATACTAACTATTGGGTCACTAAGTCAATGACAACACTTGGAAAGGAGGAATAGGGTTTGAGATTATCATTTTCAAATCATTAAGTGAATAAGTTTTGTCATAAATATTTAAATATTTTCGAAAACTATTAATACAATTAGTCCATTTCCATTGTTATTTTTATTCATTATAAAAAAGCTTAATTTTTTCTAGTAAATTGACATACCGATTTTTAAAAAATAAGTTTTTAACAATTAACACGTGGGTCATTTAATAGGCATTCATGCTTTAGTGTCTGACCCGCGAGTCATAGGTTCGTCAACACTGTTGTAGGGTATTTTTGGAAATGACAATGCATTACTACGGCACTTAGTTAAAGATGAAGAATTATTTTTAATACGATGTATTGATTATCTATGTATATTATTATAAAGCAGTCGATTTTTCTATAGCGCTCCGTGCTATAGAGTGGTGTATGCGACAGTCCCTCCTATAGTGCTTCTTTCTAGATCGCCGTTTTATACGAAACGCTAAATTATTACGTTAAAATTGTATATTTCGTAAATATATATATTATTATATTATATTGCCGCACAAAATAAAGGTGATAATAAAATATGATATGGAGGTGCTTCTCAAATTTTGGAGTTGAATGAGTTTTTTTTGAACTTTGTAAACAAAATTATAAAAAAAATGCCTTTATTTCTTTTCTGATGAAGCCTGAAACCAACATTTCAGGAATTTCGACCTTGGAGTGAGTCAGGGAATTCGTCAGATCTTAACCCCATTGAAAATTTGTTGCACATTATGGCAATTAAAATACATAAAAGAAACCCTACGAGTATAGAGTATAGGCTTTATTAAAGTACATATAATAATAATGTTTAATTAAAAATCGTAAAGGTACACACAATTGAGTTTGATGCTCCGCAAATATGTCGCTCGCTTTTGTGTTTTTAAAAATGGAATTCCTCAATAAGTGCATCACAGTGGCAGGATCTTTTTTATTTCCGTTATTAATGCATATATTTTCTCTGTTTTGACCCAATTAGTTTTACCCAGACGAACCGTGATAAAATTTAAAAATCCATTATTAAATATTTGATAATGGTTAATCAAATAAATTCCCAAAGCTTTTTCAAAAATGAAAAATATATCAACTCGATTGATAATATTTTTTAGATATTTTTGAAAATTGCATTTTTTGATAATGGTTCATTTGTTACAAAATACAGCAAACTAATATTTAATAATACAATAAAATAATATGCTTCAATCTTAAATCGATCATTTACCTTTTTTTCTGAAATCGAATTTTCGTTAAATTTTGTTATCTAATATTTTTAAATCTTTATCCCATAGAGTCAAAATTGTTATTGTTTATGTTGAGCAGAGACTAATCAGGATGAACGCAACAGTCAATCCTTCATTCTTCACCTTCCATTTCTCGAACGCTGATGATTCGAGGCTAACTGCACCCCGCTGATCGATTGATGATTTAAGTTGTACATAATAAAAATTGTTTATCGACGTCTCCGCGGCCGGAAATCGTTGATTATCAGCTCATCAGTTATCAGCATGAGCTAGCTGCATACCTCAAATGCAATAAATCCACGATTTGTTTACAAGAGCCGAGTGATCTCACAAAGTTTGTTCGATGCAGAGGTGCATGACCGCATCCTCGGCGTGCACTTGCTCATTTTACAAAATCAGAGCCGATGTTTATTCCGATAAACTTGGCCACACAAACTGTGAATAATTTTATTGATGAGATAGAGGGTCGTTCGAACAGTCGATATATTTTTTTTATAATAATCGCATACGCCATGCATATCAGATAAGACATGCAGCATCGTTTCAAATAACAGTTTTTATATATGGTACTTCCTGCGATCGCCATGATATTTGTTTTCGCAAACAACGTTCGTGCTTAACGTCAATTTGGCAATTTTTTGCATATTGATTTTAATTACCAGCGAATGCATATCACGTAATTAACAAGAGGCTATGCAGATGCAGCGATACTCTCGCGCGATTCCTACGGTCGGTTATTAAAATAATAAAAAAAATCGTTATTGTGTGGCAAAAATGTGCATCGGCATTTAAGTGCATTGCAGAATGCATTGTATGTTAATATCGATGATTTTTTGGCGTGTTGCAATATTATTAAGTTTCGATAACTAATTCGGTCCGTATCGCATGATGCCAACACGCTCGGCCCTCCTCATTACTATTGTTGCCGGTTCCGTTTTCTTTTTTTTTTCTTTTCGTTTTTTTTTTGACAGCACAATTGTTACAGAATTCGGTAATATGGTATTGTCTAGAGTTCACAAGATCGGCCACTAACGATAACCGCGTTCGTGTTAACAACTCGCCGTGGCAAACCGTTAACAAAAAATGACATGTTCATTTATCTTAATAACGGCTATCATCAGTTATCATCAGTGGTCCATATTGATTCGTCAGCGGTGCTATAAAATAAATCGGTGAGAAGAATTTACATTTTAATGTCGCCTTATCCGTGAGCATACACGTTTATATTTAGATGCGCTTGCGCACGTGTCGTGCGCATGCGTGTAAATACAATCAGACGTAATAAATCTTTATATATTTATTTTATTAATATATGTATAGTATCATTCAAAAATAACTCAATAGTTCAATAATTTATATATTTTTCATAAAGACAATGCGCGATTGGCATTACAGAATAACTCAGGTCGCCAATCACGCATAAAAACAAAAAAGTAATAAAAATAACATATCTAACAATAAAGAAAAAAAAATAGTTATTAAATAATCAACAAAACGGCGATATTTAACATCAAATGGATATCTACATATTCGGCCAACTGGTTAAGCAGAGTAATAGCTCTGGTTACCGGAGAGTTTCTGAGAGTACCTGTCCTCACATTTGGTGGAAGAAAAAGGAAACGCGAACGAGCTCGATGGTAATGAGGTGGCGTCCATAAGGGCAACTCGCAGAGTACAAATGGTTTATTTACTGCGCCAACCAACAGCTTGAAGAAGTGCTTTGCCAAGTAAATCGACCTTCTTTTCTCCAGGGTTACATACCCCAGGCAGCCCTGTACCCATGCGGTGGGGTATAAACTTGGATAGAATCCAAACTCCCTCATGTAGAGATACCTTCTGTATCTTCTCTACTCTGAGGGAATTGGAGGCGTCATAGGGCTCCCATATAATGGAACCTGATTCAAGCAAGCTATGAACCAATGCATCGTTTAGCACTCGTATGACTAAGGTGCTACGTATGTGATGAGAATTTCTCAAGACGAAGCCCAACATTCTAGATGATCTCATACACACGTCCGATACATGTAAACTAAATTTTAACTTAGAATCAAACAAAATACCCAGATCTCTAACAGACGATTGCTTAGAAAGAGTTGCGTTCCCAAGTTGTAATTAAAGATGATGGGCTTCTTTGATTTAGAAAATGTCATTGTTTGACATTTTACAAAACTTAATAGAAGACGATTCGATATTGACCTATGGCGTAAAGAATCAATGACCTGCTGCATTTAAGAATTATTATACACAGAATTGGGTAGAGGTAAACACTTTTATAACACTGCAATTTTTTAAAAATGTTGACCATCCGAAAATTCAAAAGTGAAACCTTTTTTACTCCGTGGGCTAGACGTTTTTGTTTTTAAACGGATATCAGATCAAATCCTATAGATGCTTCTAATACATTTTTTCAATGAATATCTCTCTTAATAAATTTGAAAAAAAAAAAAATGAGAGTACCTCAGCATTCGACTAAAATTTGAGTAGAAAGGATTAAAGAATAGTAAACAAACCAAACATACTATTTAAAGAGGACCATAGACGTTAATGATGAATATTATTAAAAGAGTAAAGATAAAAATCTAGGTTTAATTGCACGGTTTCGAACCGGAACCGAAAAAAACCGTTACCTTGGTAGACACGAAAGCCGGAACCGAACCGATTGAGCATTTGTCCCTATTGAATATAATTCGGAGGCGGCTGTATGCCAATCCAGGAAATAAAAAGAAACTCGTGACATTTCTTCCCAAAAATTATCATGAAATATCAAAAAAATCGTCGAATAAACAAGGAATGCGGCCAATTTTAGGTAAAAAAAATCTATACTAGTCCTTATAAATAAAATCAAGGTACGTTTCACCTCAAATTTAAACATCCAATACATATATTTTTTTTATAAATTGCTTATTACCAGTTATAAGAAATGACATTCAGCTTAAAATTTTAAAAATTAGAGGCAACTGTCGTCTTTTTTATTACTTTTTAAAATATTTTATTGGAGCTGAACCGAAAACCGAAATTAACTGTTTTTTTAATATTACGTAACAAAAATCCGAACCGAACCAATATATGTCTTTTAATTGAAACGTAACTGAAAACCTTAACAATAAAGAATAAGGGTTCGCAACCATGTTTAATTGTATTAAGCAGCGACGAGGTAGAGGTTTATTTATAATTGAGCATTAATAAATTGAAAATAATTATATTTTGATTTGTGTTGTGACAGATGCATATTTTAAACTTAAAAAAAAAATAATGATTGCTTAGATTGATTTAGAATGTTAATTATATATTAATGAAATACTTGTTTATAATTTTCGGAACTAAACACCCTTTTTTGTATTGGCTCTGAGTCTCAAATGACACAAATTTGTATTCAATTAGTTATGTTAGAATTCATGCAAATTCATTCAGCAAAACTCAGAAATATGGAATTCTATGGTAAATATAAGTTATTTTTATTAAAAATTACATTGATGATCCTATTTATATTTGATCTGTTTTTATGTACCCAGTAGAACTAATAATCTAGTTAAATTCGATTTTCCTGTTATTTGAAATAATTATTTCATGTATAGGTGATAGAAAATGGAAAATCTATGGAAAATTTCATGAATTTCTTTTGATTTTGACTCGGCCTATTGTTGTTTATCTTCTCGTTGATATATAGAAGATCTCTATATATTTTTTAACAATTATTTTCAAGAGTATTCCTTTTGCTTCTGCTATCGATAGATATATTTCACATACGTCCGGTTCTACCTTCAAATAATTATCGTATTTAAAGTTTGTACATTGTTAACTAAGATTTTTTATTAAAATCTAACTAATTTTTTACTTGATAATTTGTCTTACAGTTTAAGTATCACAGGTATGGCTGTTTACTAGTCCTAATATTAATCGTTGTCTATGTAAAATATGAGTAAGTAAATAAATGAATCAATTTACTAGGACAGATAGATCTGGATAAACTGTTTCAGTAATAGATATTTAATATAAAAAAAAATATTCAACAATTTCTCTATTTATTTTTTATAATATTATAAAATTGTTCGTTTAATTAATGAAAATACTACAAAATACTGCTATTTTAATGCATACTTTTGCGAACTATTTGTACTGTGTATCGTCAATGATTCGTGCCTCTGGAACGTGACCATGACGAATCTTCTAGACGAATTTGGACGATCGAGTTTGGTTCCGAAATGCGTTACCCTCAATAATTAATAGCCCATTTATTATGGTATAAAATAATAAAAACAATATAGTTACAAATAATTATTAAATTTTAAAAAAAAATAAAGAAGGATTATGTATATCTTGAAAGATACAAACAAGGGAAAGGCAATACGACTTTAAAAAAATGTAAATAGTAACCATTTTTTATCAGACATTTATTTTGCTTTTATAATTAAATTAAATTATATTAATAATATTTCATTCTTCCATTTGGATTAAAATAAAGCTTATTATAATAATACCATTGTCATAAAATTTGGTGAGAAAACTAATGGTTTTTCTATTCAAAAAGTTCTTTAGGGAATAGAAAAGTCGATGAACAAATTTTTTAAATCATCCTTGTTTCATGGTTGAGTAAAAGATTCAAGTTTTTTTTTAAGTTTTTGTAGTTAGTAATCATTAAATTTGATTCAACAACAAGCAATTCCAGTAAACAAACAATAACATATTTTCTTCATGAATGTTTGCTTCCGAATCTGGTTAATCCTTATCAAGCAATTGCCTTTTGCAGGTAACACATTTTTCGACAGTTGATATGCGACATTTTTATTCTCAGAAACAATACTTGAATATCCTAGCCTTACATTTTGGGCTATTAAACAAATATCTGATTTAATTAGAATATTCTATACGTCGTTAATCAATTTTGCTCGTTGTTTTAAATAAAATGTGCATGACTTTTTTCAAACCAAATATGCATACACTTATCATTGGTTCCTTAATTTCGACAATACCATTATTGACTTGACCTACGATTAGTCTTTTATGCCTAGCCATACCGACGGGGTCTACTGGGTACTCCAAATTTTAACACTCAAGGACCCGGTCCCGCGTTAGTGCGGAAATTTTCGTAAACGGT